>JAPCYS010000702.1:0-91827 GCA_028641055.1 Alopecurus myosuroides | reverse complement strand
TTATTTTGAAATGACTTTAGGGTTTATGGAATAGAGGTATATTGGATTTTCATTTCCAAAACATTAGAACATGTATTGTTTTCTTTTGTTTCTTGCATCTCATTTGTTTTTTTTTTTGTGACTTGCATAACATGAAAACAAAAAGTTTCAATTTTTTGTGATTTTTGCATTTTCCAAAAATCAGGGATGTTACAAGTAGCCATCATCATATTTGTCCTCCTGCACAACTGCGGGCTGCACCCCCGGGTTGGCTGCTGGCGCAGCCGCACGCGGCTGTGCTGCAGCAGGCTGCTGTGTCCTCTGCCGAGTAGGCTGAGCGGTAGGATGCCGAGAAGGTCCTGCGCGATTTCCATCTTGCCTCTGGATGTGAGCTTTATGGGCTTGATAGCCCGCTCCTGCAGAGTTGTGTTTCTGACCGGGCTGCCGCGGTACAGCGTGTTGTTTTGCGGCGACAGCCGGGTCGTACACCTGCATCTGTCTGCTCTTCCCAGAGTGCACACTCTGGTCCCTCTCATTGTCGGGAAGCGGAGATGAGGCCTGATCCGTAGATCTGACCTCACGCGAGTGCACAATCTGAGAAGCGCCAGCACCCGGATTGGATTTCCGGAACTCCTCATTCTTCCTAGCAGCCTCTAGCACTAGCTCATTGAGCCTCTCCTGCTGCCTAGCGCGCGCGTCACCGGCGAGATTCGGCAACTCAGCAGCTACAGCCTCTGCAGCCCTAAGTGTTTTGGCGGGGGTACTATACTTGGGCCTCGTAGCAATGTTTAAACTAGTAGACTGGCTAGCGGCCCCACCAACTACTGCCATTTCAGCGCCTAAGTTGCGACGAGTAGCGCCTAGCTTGCCAGGCTTCCTAACCACAGGAGTAAAGCCATGGGCCCTGTTGTACTCATTTTGGTCTAGGTTAAGCTCAAGCCTAACCTTCTCCAGCTCCAGGTGCTCCGCGAGCAGCGCTTGACGCTGCTGGTCGAGTTGCGCCCTCATGGTCATGAGCTCAAGCTCGGTGGGAGGCGGCATGCCCATCCGCACGGCGGATGCCGGTATCGTCGTGGTCGTGGAAGGAGGTATGTAACCCGGAATGTTGTGGGGCGCCTCGTAGGGCTTGTGAACCTTCTGGGCAGCACTTGGGCCAGCAGGCTCCTCGATGACTCCCGCGGTAGCGGCCGCGCCCTTCCCGGCATCGGTAGCCAGGCCTGTCATCATCACCTCCACGTTGTCCGCAGAGCAGCCAGTTGGCTTCCCGCGGGCAGCGAGCACAGCTGGAGGATCTTCCGCGACGAGCACCACCTCTGGGAACTCGCGGATGACGGTGGTGGCGACGTAGACCAGGTGCATGCCGAAGGAGATCACCGAGCCGCCTGCCGGGATGGGTCTACCGCCGAAATCTCCGGCGTTGTCGGTGACGAAGTCGAAGGAGCCGAATCTGTGGACAAGGCCACAGACCACGCGCTCCCCCGTAGCAGAAATGAGTCCCGTCCGAACATGGACTCCAGCCAGCGCTGCTGGTAGCCCCACGGTGGGCGCCAACTGTCGTGGTGGTATCACGGCAGATGCCATAGGATGGCTAAAGTTTGGGACCGATGGACGCTGGAGGTGATCGGGGAGGGATCACACGGCGAGTAGCCGCGTGTAGGATGTCTCAAACACTGCAAACAACCAGATCTTACCCAGGTTCAGGGCCCTCGTGTGGAGGTAACACCCCTACTCCTGCCTTTCTCTCTATATGTGTGTTTTCCGAGTAGCCACAGTACAAATCAGGCCTTCAGCCGAGTAGCCACTCTAGCTCTCTAGTTCTCTCTGGTGAATAAGTGCCAAGTACAGTAACGTAGCCCAACGTCCCTCGCGTAGGAGGGGGTAGGGCACCTAATATACTGGTGCCCAGCCGAATAGAAAAATATTATAAGGTACGACTGATAGGACAGACACACTGCAGAACAGAGCACGCCTCCGGCTTCTCGCTGACGCGGGTGCCGGAAGTCGTCGCGCCGTTCGGAGATGGGACCTGTCCACCTTGTCAGTGAGATAGGGTAGGACCCTAGCCATGTCCTGTCCCCTCTGTCAGTGACAGGACTTGACAGGCGCCTACCGCACTGTAGCCACGCCATAGCGCTGATAATCACGCGCTCCGTAAGTTGAACCGCACGCCGGTACGGACACGGGATATGCGGGATCCCTTGTCAGAACGGCTCCATTGACTTCTGGCCCGAGTAGGAAAGCACTCCCTCTACTCGGACCAACTCCTCTATTCGGACGAACATAACTTCCTTGATTTCTCCTCTTGGCCATTGGTGGGTACGGCCGGATAGAAACATACCGGGTAGCAAGTACCGGGTAGCCATCTACCCGGTCAAACATCATCTTGACCTTGCCTTTAGCACTTGCCTTACCCCTACTCGGGGGTAACCCCCCGACAATACCGTGACTGTTAAGTGTGTTGTGAGGGCAGCCTTCAATGATGTTCTGATTTTTTATATTTTCCTTTCGTTTAGCCCTGATTTTCTGTGATTTCATGTCCAATATCTGCAATAACAATAATGACATGGAGATTTGCAAATAAATTGCACATTAGTGATCAGTGGCAGGTTTAGAGTGAAATCTCTATCATTTTCATGACAAAGATACGGTTTAAACATAGATAAAGATGTTTCATTTTTGGACGCATCAAAGCACCATCCATTTGATTGCAAATAAATTGCACATTAGTGATCAGTGGCAGGATTAGAGTGAAATCTCTAGCATTTTCATGACAAAGATACGGTTTAAACATAGATAAAGATGTTTCATTTTTGGACGCATCAAAGCACCATCCATTTTTGGACGCATCAAAGCACCATCCATTTGAAAATCTATCAACCACAACAAAAGGTTGAGCCCATGTTGGTTTTAGTGCGTGGTATTCCTAACACAAAGTCCATGCTAATTTAACTACATGGAAGGTGCGGCGTAGACAAAGGTATGTAAAGACCATAAGAGTGTGAAGTGGACTTAGCTTTGAGACATGTGGGATTTTGGTGCATGAGGCGTTGCATATATCAATACATTCGTCACCAAAAGTAGTTGGTGAAGACCATGAAGAACATCTAATATCTTCCAAAGTGTCACATAAGGCCTCCTTCATGCGATTCCTTCCGCAATAAAAGGCGGAGAGAGAAATCAGGAATGCATAGTTTGTCAGCCTTAAATAAGAAACCATTGTGAAAATAGAAATCAAGAAAACCTTTATCACTTGTGCAGTTGGCAAAAAATTCTCCAAAGAAAGAATCGGAATAGTACAAATATTTGATTTCATCCAAACCGACAACACTTATTTCAAGACGTGTCAGTAGAAAATACTTGCGTGAAAGAGCATCCACAACGATGTTTTCTTTACCCTTTTTATATTTGATAACATAAGAGAAATATTCAATGAACGATAGTCACTTAGCATGTCTCTTATTAAGGTTTGCTTTGATTTTTAAGTAACGATTCATGGTTTGAGTGAATGCTGAATTCCTTGGGCCAAGGGTAGTGTTGCCGAACTTCAAAAACCCGAACCAATGCATAAAACTATTTATCATAAATGGGGTATTTAATCTTAGCACCATCAAGTTTTTCACTAAAATAAGCAACAAGGCGTATGTTTTGCATGAGTACCCCTTCAATGCCTATTCTATTAGCGTCACATTCTATCTCAAAAGTTCTCAAAAAATCCGGTAAAACAAGAAGAGGTGCTTGGATCAAGAATTATTTGAGATCATGAAAATAATTTTGTACACTTTTTCGAGTAAGTTCGTTTAAAGGGCAAGAAATTATCAAAAAAAAAAAATCACGAAACAGCGGTAGAAACCGTCTAGACCATGACATCGTCTTAGTTCGCCCACCTTTGTTCGGCCAGGCCAATTTCATATTTCTTCGACTTCCTTTTCATCAACCTCAATTCCATTGGAATAAACAACAAAATACAAGAAAAACAAATTGTCAGTGCAAAACTTACATTTGGAAATATTTGCATAAAATTTTGCGTTTCGAAGAACTTACAAAACTTGTGCAACAAAGACTTGCTATATATGAGGATGTCGTCAAAATTGACAACATCAAATTTTCCCATGAAATCTCGCAAGACTTCATTCATTAGTGGCATACATGTAGAAGGAGCATTAGAAATACAAAAGGGCGTAACAAGCCATTCATATAATCCAAATTTAGTTCTAAAGGTTTTTTCTATTCATCTCCTACGCTCATTCTTCTTTGACAAAAGCCAATTTTAAAGTGAATTTTAGATAATATAGTAGCATTACTAAGTCCATCTAGCATATAATCAATCCTAGGGATTGGGTATCTATATCTCACCGTGATAGCATTTATGGGTCTACAATCCATGCACATTCTAAGAGTTTCATCTTGTTTGGGCACTAATATAAACGGTACGGCACATGGACTTAGAGATTCTCGAATACAACCTTTTTAGAGGAGTTCTTGAATTTGGCACTCAATCTCTTGTGTCTCTTCAGGGTTGGTGCAGTATGGCGCTCTATTTGGTAAATGTGCACCCAGGATGAGGTTGATGAGGTGCTCTATGCCGTGAACAATAGGAATTCCCAGTGGTAGCTTGTTGACGTCCTCAAATTACTTCAATAGAGACAACAAAGATGGAGAAAGGTTTGTGAAGTCATTAGTCTCAATCACTTTGCATTTTCACACAAGCATAAAGTGAAGTATAAATGACTTCTCTCTCAGTTCTCTTATGTCACGTTTGGTGGCTAGTAATGCTAAACCGTTGGAGCCTCTCATTAATTTTGAACTCAAATTTGGCTTGTGGTTCTCACTTTATTTTTCTGGATCTCTCTCTCTCTCTCTATCTCACCACTCATATCACGGGAACAAATCCATGGATCAATTCTATGAAAAACTCAACAAATCGATAGATCGGTCAAAACCCATTTTTGGATTATTTATTTATTTATTTTCGAAATCTGGATGGGAAGAAGAATTTTGTGTGTGGAAAATGAAGAAAATCTGTGGAAACCTAAGGTGTTGATATTATATGATGCAGGTGCATACCAAGGGGTGCCCAATCTTCACAGACTGTTGTGGTCACGAAGATGAACACGAAGAACGCAAAGAACATGAAAAATGAGCCAGAAGAAAACCAAACAAGTAACCAAGGGAGATAACTAGCAAGACCTAGCCAACACGATATCCAGTCAACAAACCCCATAGGTAGCCTCCGGATGTCACGTATGAAATGAATCTTACTCTTGTTGGAACCGTCTACCCTTCCGACCGGTCCACCGAACCAATATAATCTCTAAGGAGAAATATTGGTACTAGTCTACTAGAATCCCAAGGGGAAAGAGTAGGAATAGCAAAGGTGTCCTGATAAAATCCAAGATACTCAATCAAGGAGTAGTTTCCTATTCAAGAGGGATGGAAGGATCTAAGATCACAAGTCAAATCGCGAATACATGTCTAACCCTAGATCTAGTCCGGTGGGGATCTTATATAATACTAAGGTCAAGTGGGTAGGTGGAGGTGGAGATACAAGGGTCAAAGACATGGATCTAGGCGCACATTCCATGCAGGGTCGGTAGTACCGGGGCTAGTCCGGGTAGTACCGGTAAGTCTCTTCTTTCGGAACTTCTCTCTAAAAGGATGGTAGTACAGGAATTCCGGTAGTACGAGGCCACTACTGGGCTACTACTGGCCCGACGTCAGCATGCACCTATCATGTGGCCAGGAAAGTTCGCGCGAGCCCGGTAGTACCGGTGGATGTCACGGTCGGTACTGGCGGTCTTGGAGGCGGTAGTATCGTTCAGTGTAGGGGTCTTCTCTGTTTCTTCTTATTCTTCTTCCTGAGCATCTCCGTTTCCATCTTATAGGTCATCCTTAGCGTCATCTTGGGGGTCTATTGAAGGGTCGTAACTGAGTATGCACAAGGTATCCGCATGAGGTAGCGAGTCGCTCACCCAAACATCATATTCATAGAGGGATATGAGCGGATTCACCTTATCATGTATAGCTTTGGCGTGGCTCTTGTCATAGGACCAATTGGAGTACTTGGTGATGTTGGGGTAAAAGGTTGCACTACATCACACCCAAAGGACAAATTAGGGATGGACTAAAAAAAATTGACCCCAACAGAACCTTCCATTGGTGCGTACTGACCCAAATTATGTCCCCTAGGGAATCCTCAAACTTGGGGGCTTTGGGGGCACCGTACAATGCCTGAACAATTCCTCCAACAGGCGCGCCCCACTTGTGGTAGAAACGCGAGGAGGAAGACGAACGGTCTGCGTGGCCTCCTCACGGGTTCCCCGGGCCGCTTTGGTTGTTTCTCACACGCCTCCATGCAACATGTCCACGCGTCCATCGCCATTGATGTTGATGACTCACCCGCTAAGCATGTACCTACTTTATAACGCATTGCCTTGTGGTCCTCTAACCATCCCTCTCCCCTCTCCAATTGGGGCATCCAATCTCCCTCTCCCACTCAATCAAATGGCGCAGAACAATGAGACCAGGGTTCTGGCTACGCCTACCGGGGATACAACCTCCTCCTTGACGAGGGCATGGCTGTTTGAGCAGAACGATCTATTTGTGTTGCTCGCCACCTCTCCTCAAAAGTTAAACATACTGTCCACCTCCATTCCACCAGGTGATTGCCGCCCCTGCTCGCTCCTATCTTTCTGTTGGATCTCCTCCCCAAACACCGCTTGATCCAAGTATCTCCACCCCTATGTCGTCCTACCATCTGTACCGCTGCTTCCCACCCATTACCCGCACATTTCCTATCTCCACTTTGGGCACCGTCTCACCCTTACCCAACACCTCCCATGTTTCTGACCTAGATGTCATTGTGGGTTGGATAGATTTGCGTGGGCAAGGGCCTCGATAGAGTAGGTGCTGGGCATCAGCATCGACTATAGGAAGTCCCGGATGACGACAATGGTGTCGTACCAGCGCGGGAAGGAAAATGCTTGAGGCTAAGATTAAAAAAAATGGGAAAAGTTTTGGTTTCATATAAAAAAGAGAGAAAATAATGTCTAGACAAATGGGTTACAAAATAAAAATCCTCTTAGGTACTATGGTACATTTTTCTACTTCCTCATATGGATAAATGGGCATATGGACAAATTGGAAGTAGCTCCTTGGTTGTCCTAAGATAATTTGAATAATCTTAAATCATACTTTTTTCCATAGCTATAAATGAAGTAATGAATGTTTTCAATCTTGTGTATATAATGCAAATATCCCCTCTCTCTTGCGGTTGCACACACAAGTATTTCGATATCTCAGCCATTTTAAATAGCTCATTTGAACAAGGAAGGCTGTTACATGGCTGCCTATGCCACAATGAAAATACCGACACACATCCTAGTCTAGGCCCCACCAACACCATTGCTTATCCCAAGGAGTGTGTCAGAATTTCAACCGTGCTTCCGAGGTAACACCATTGATTAAGCGTTACCAACACATCGGCTTCTAATATTTACTTATATAAGACTAGCCACAATGGGGGTATCATAGGTACTATCATGCATGCCATGTTGGCAAAAATCTGACGTGTCGGCGCAATTAATGAGGAGAGAGGTGATTCTGGTATCATAGGTAGATACCGTAACATAATGCATTACGAGACAAGATGAGTCTATATCACAATAAATGCAGCACTATATGATACCACAAACATGTTACTACCCATTGTGAGAGTAGTAACATAGACTAGTATCATGTGCATGATACTACTATGATACTCCCCATTGTGACTAGTCTAAGTAAACACTTCCATGCTCAATTAGCGAAACAAGCATAATTGCGAGATTAAAGATCAAAAGCAATAAAATCATGAATCCTTGAGATTTTCGTATTTAATTGAAAAGAAAAAGAAAAATATAAGTAACACTTAATTCAAAATAAAAGTAGCACTTAAACCCCTCGCTAGAAAAGAGGCAACACTTAAGTACTTCGAAATATATAGATGTACTAGTATTTGAAACATTGGCTTCTACGGAGTACATATTTCCTTATGAGAAAAATTCATCAACGGTACATGAACCTAACACACTGTCTCACATTGGTCATTTGATTGCAATTTACCCAAATTACGGTCACTTAACTTGGCAGATACGGTCAGTTCAGTCACTCGGCATGTTTTGATACCGTATTTGTGCGTGTGTGTGGCATATGTAGATGACACGTGGGCCAGAAGTGGGCGGACAGCGTGGAGGGAGACAGGGCGTCGTGGTTAATATGCAGGAAGGACCTCTGGTTCCGACAGATTTCATTTAGACACCCTCCTCTCTGGTTGGATTGGTCGACACAGTCGAGGTGCGATCAGGTAGGCGCGGAGCTGCCGAGGTGCCCCACGTTGGCGATCAACCGGCGGCGTGATGACACCGACCTAGCATGGCCAGCCGTCTACACAAGCGCCACCGTCTGCACTAGTTGGGAGAAAGGGCGCGGTGTCCCTGGCACCGGAGCTGAGGCGGGAGTACGATTCACCAATGGGCGGTGGTGCTGCACATCGTCAAGGAAAAGGCAGCATGTGTGCATCGTCGTCACATGGGCCAGCGTCGCCCAAGTCACCGCCGTCTGCCCTGGTGGTAGAGGCCTGCGTTACATGGCCTTGGCACCAGTGCAGCAGCGGGAAGAAGACTCGCCACCCCTTTATGGTACGGTTCCCCGTCGATTTTTCCCTCTTTTCCATTCAAATTTCCATGTGGTAGGTTAGCATTGAGATGTGGTTAGGGTTTGGCATTTTATCTATGTATGCAAACCATGGTTTTGTGATGGTGAAATTGAGGGTTTGGTAGGGTTTAAGAAAGGTAAATTGGAAAAAATCAAGATTTTGGCACCCTCTTTTATAGTACGGAAATGGATTTAGGTCCTTTATAGGAGATTGTGGAGAAAATATGAGATTTTTAGCATGTAAATGAACATATTTAGGTTATTGATTCTGAATGTATGATGCAAAAACAGAGTAACCCTTTTCTGACAATTATTGATGTTGTGTATCAGTTTTTTTTTCTATGTGAGGGAAATATGCAAAGCAAGCACAAGAAGCTGCGGTGAACAAAGCACAGCTGGAGGAGGCCAAAATATGAAGATGGTTAAAAGACTAATGCCTGATACTACAAGAAAACAAGCATTCAAAAACCTAGAAGGGTAAACATGTTTGATGAGCTGAGAGGTTGAACCGACATGCCTCTATGTAATAGTGACTTAATATCTTAACCAAATATGTTGAACTGTCTTCTCTTTTGAGATGGCAGCTGAGAGGTTCTACTAATGATCCTAAAAACCTTATAATTGTGTGGTCTTCTAAAGGTGAACTATGCTCTTGGAGCTAATAAGTTTACTTGTGTGTGCCATTTGGGTTAGATTTGTTATTTAGATTCATATCTATGTGTTGCAAGAATCAGATTTTTCAAGATATTATTCAAAGTATCATGTTCTTCCATGTTATATCAAATCTTACCAAAATTCATAATGTTCATGATCAAATATTTCCAAAATTCATACTATTATGACCCTTCCAACTTAACACTACTGGCAATGATCAGGGAAAAACACAAATGTTCACATAAAATTGCAGTACTTGCATTCATAAGCAGAGTTTTACATAAATAACAGTACTTGCATTCATAACTAGCAGCATCTTACACACATAACAAGAACACAACTTGGTCTTACAGATACGAACAGGTAGAACTAAAACATCAGGTTCTTAACACTAAAACCATCTGGTTCTTAACACTAAAACCATCTGGTTCTTAACAACACTAGCTTCTAGGTTCATCAGAACTACTACCATCAGTGCCTCACTTCTTCACAATCATCAGCAGACAAAGCACACACAACACCAATGATAAACTTCATGAGCAGTGATACGTTCATTTTGCATCACTATTTTATATCATAATTTTCTGTTATTCATCGAATATTTCATGTTATGATGCATCTCTTATGTTATTTTATCTTATTTTGCATGTTTTATAATTTTTGGAGAATAAACACCGGGACCAAAAATCTGATGGAAAAAGCACCGTCGAGATACCATATTTCAGATGATCAGAAGAAGAAGGGAGACATCCGGGGGTTCCTAAAAGTCCCGAGGAGGAACACAGCCAGAAGGGGGGCCAGAGGAGGGCCACCAGGGGCCCACACCTAGGGGTGGCGCGCCCTCCCCCTGGCCGCGCCACCTAGGGGTGTGGCCACCCTGGCCCACCTCCGGGGATCATCTTTGGCTCCCCTGACGCCAAGGGAACCCTAAGCCTCATTCCATCCTCGAAGAATTATTCCGCCGCCGCTGCGGGGCGGAAAACACCCGAGAGAGAAAAGCTCTCTGGCAGGGAGAAATCTGCCGGGGAAATTCCTCTACGGAGAGGGGAAATCACCACCATCGTCACCGTCATCGCTCCTGGCATCATCAAGATCCTCCTCATCATCACCACCAGCATCATCACCCTCATCATTCACCTTCATCCCGCTGTAACAATTAGGGGCCTCTATCATTGATTTGCATTAGATCTCTCTCCCGGTGTGGATTAATTGTTAGTAGTTGATGCTTGTGAGATTTATCGGTGTTTGAAATTTATGACCAGATTGTTATCATCCATGATAATACCTCTGATTATGATCCATATGATGTGTTGTGAGTAGTTCATGTTGTTCTCGAGGACATGGGAGAAGTCAAGTTGTTAGTAGTGAAGTAATGTTGAATAATATTAATGTTTGATATTTAAGTTGTGGTGCTATTCTTCTAGTGGTGTCATGTGAACGTCGACTACATGATACTTCACCATTTATGGGCCTAGGGGAATGCATCGTGTATTTGGCTACTAATTGTGGGGTTGCCTAAGTTACAGAAACCTAAACCCCTGTTAGGAAACCATTACACGAGGGAGCGTAGGATCCCGGAGTTTAAAGTTGTGGTTAGATTTATTTCTTAATTACTTTCTTGTAGTTTCGGATGCTTGCAAGGGGTATAATCACAAGTATGTATTAGTCTTGGATGGGACAGTACATTAGCATAGGTTTGCCCACACAACACTTATCAAAACACTAAAATTATTCAGCGGCATGAAACAAAATCACTTGACAGAAACCTCCCATGTGTCCTCGAGAACATTTGTTAATCATAAGTAAACCCACCGGCTTGTCCTTTGCTGAAGAAAGTTTTGGGCCACTTGCTGCAATTATTATTACTGCATTTTACTTACTCGCACTTTATTTATCTGCAATATCAAAAACCCCTACAAATCTATCTTTCAGTATTCAGTTATTCCTTCATCGAAACTGCTTGTCAACACCTTCTGCTCCTCGTTGGGTTCGACACTCTTATTTATCGAAAGTACTACGATACACCCCCTATATTTTTGGGTCATCAAGACTATTTTCTAGCGCCGTTGCTGGGGAGTGAAGTGCTATTGGAAAGTGGAATTGATAAAGGAAGCTTCTGCTGTAATAGCTGTTTTTATTGCTATCTACTGCTTTATTACACTATGTTTGGATCTCCTTTTGAGTCCTTATTTGCGGGCACTGCTTCCACTTCTAGGGTAGTAAGTGACCCACCGCCTGATGATTTGGATCCTTATAAAATACATATAAACACTGTTAAACATGTTATGAATAACTGCTATTAAGGTGATGGAACTGTCCATCCTGGTGATCATTTGCTCTTTTTACATGAATTATGCGAGTTGTTCAAGTGTGCATGTATTACAATGTGCCAAGCATAGGATCCCGGAGTTTAAAGCTGTGGTTAGATGTATTTCTTAATTACTTTCTTGTAGTTGCGGATGCTTGGAAGGGGTATAATCACAAGTATGTATTAGTCTTGGATGGGACAGTACATTAGCATAGATTCAGCCACACAACACTTATCGAAACACCAAAGTTATTCAGCTGCATGGAACAAAAGCACTTGACATAAACCTCCCGTTTGTCCTCGGGAATGTTTGTTAATAATAAGTAAACTCACCGGCTTGTCCTTTGCTGAAGAAAGGATTGGGCCACTCACTGCAATTATTACTACTGCATTTTATTTACTCGCACTTTATTTATCTGCAATATCAAAAACCCCTACAAATCCGTTTTCTAGTATTTACAGTTATTCCTTCATCGAAACTGCTTGTCAACACCTTCTGCTCCTTGTTGGGTTCGAATCTTATTTATCGAAAGTACTATGATACACCCCCTATACTTGTGGGTCATCAAGCACCAGTATTTCCCTGCAAAAAATCTGAGACGAGACCTATACAATAAAACTTTCTCACCAACATGAAATTATCTTTTAATGATTCTTTTATCATGCCACCTTTTAACTTTCTCTTTAAAGAGCTTAGCATTTGCATATGCTTCACTCCTCCTTTCATCTAGAGAACTTAAGTCAAGCAGTCTTTTCTCACCAGCAAGTTTAAAGTCTCTATTTAGGTCTTTCATTGCCGAATAAGCTTTGTGTTCTAATTCTAGAGTCTTTTCTCACCAGCAAGTTTAAAGTCTCTATTTAGGTCTTTCACTTCCCAATAAGCTTTGTGTTCTAATTTAGGGGCCTAGAATTAGAACACAAAGCTTATTGGGCAGTGAAAGACCTAAATAGAGACTTTAAACTTGCTGGTGAGAAAAGACTGCTTGACTTAAGTTCTCTAGATGAATGGAGGAGTGAAGCATATGAAAATTCTAAGCTCTTTGAAGAGAAAGTTAAAAGGTGGCATGATAAAAGAATCATTAAAAGATAATTTCATGTTGGTGAGAAAGTGCTATTGTATCGAAGAGGTATATCGTTCGGGCGCAATTAAAATTGTTTCCCTTGAAGACAAATCTTCACAAGTGGTGAATGGCCAAAGACTCAAGCATTATATCTCTGGAGATCCTTATAATGAAAATGTTGATTGTATTCAAGCCATGATCTCGGAGGAGTTCATTAGGAAGCACATTTTAGAAACTGCAGAGTTAGTTTTTGAATAGGTAACATTTTTGGTAAGAAAATGTTCGCGAAACATCTTCCAACTTATATTTTTGCTGTTTTTAGAAAATATGAAAAATTATGAGCCGGAAACGAGAGGGAGACGGAGCCCGGAGGCTTCACACCATAGGGTGGCGCGGGCCCACCTCTGGCCTCGCCAGCCCTAGGTGTGGGCGCCTCGGAGCCCCTCTCCGACTTGTTTTCGACCTGGACTTTCCTTTCGTTATGAAACTTTTTGCTATATAATCCCCCGGACCCCCCGAGGTCCGTATATCGTTTTATCGTCGTGTTTCTGTTTCGAGCTGTTTCTGCCAGGATCTGTTTTCTGTTTTAGAAGCATCATGGTCTCCGCCAATGACAACAAGGGGAAGGGACCCAAGGAATATGATGTTCAAGACCTGAAGCCGGAGGAGGAGATCAAGAGTGGAGCTGAAGGAGATGTGGAAGAAAACCCTCTAATGCATCCACGCGCCATCATCGCAAGCATTGGAGTGGTGGCTAATCCCTTGAAGCTCAGGAGGAACGCGCGGATGAGCACTGGACGGAAGGTTCCACGTTACTCACTGGCTTCGAAGACACCTGCTGCGGGCGTCAAGAACTACTTCCACACATTAATTCATGATTATCAGAACAAAAAGGTGCCCAATAAAGATTTTCCCTCTATGTGGGATATGAATCGTTCTATCCGTGCAGATGAAGGAAGCTCACAACCTAAGGAAGAGTGGGGGGAAATCTTGGTGACTGGGATTCAAAATCTACCAGGCATGCAAATTGTGTTGATCTCAATACGGAGGTGATGCGTATGCTTATGTTTGCTATTGAAGATCTGAAGAAATCCGTTGATAAGCTCATCGAGAAGGATTCACCATCCCTGAAGAATTGATTCGTCATTGGTTTTGGCATCCCCTCGGCTTGTTCCAAGCTTGGGGGGTGCCACGGTATCACATCACTATCTTTCATCTTTTACTTTTTCAGTAGAGTCATATCATAAGTAGAGAGGTTATCATATAGGATGGTTTGCGGTATGGAAGTGTCTCTCCCTAGTTGGTTATCGTTGTATCCGTTGGTGTGAGTTGCCGGTTTGAAATATTAATGAGAAGTTTTATCATTTACTTTCTATGCACATTATTTCAGTTTTCAATTTCTGTCATATGGCTTAGCTTGTTATTAGTAATTGGTATCACTCTAGAGATCATCAAGTTAATCTAGTTGGTTTTGGCAAACTTAGCTTGGGTCAGTAGAAATAATAATTTGAGTTGCTAGTATAAGAAAGAGGAATTTGCCTATTAGCTCATAAACTTAGTATTCACAAGTTAAGATCGCTTGTGCTTTCAATGAAGATTGCATTATTGGTTTCATCATATGTATATTTGTTTGTTTTCCTTCAACTCTTATGCTTGCTACCCAGCCTTGCTAGCCAAAAAAAAACCTATACTGAGAGGGAATGCTTCTCGTGCATCCAAACCTGAAACCCAAAACCTTGCCATTCGTGTCCACCATACCTACCTACATGTGGTATTTCACCGCCAATCCAAGTAAATTGCCCATGTGCTACCTTTAAAACTTTCAAATTACTCCTGTTTTGTGTTCCTGTTTTAGCTCATGAGGACGCAAATAGAGAATCTTTATCTCACTTGTTGATTGGACTCACACACCTGGAATAGTGGCTTCATCCGCTTATCCAAATGCTCGAAGAGATGGCAGCGGGGTTCCCAGTCCCAAATAATAATACAAATTATCTTCACTCTTTTTGCCCCTGATTTTAGTTAAAGCATAATTGTGTAAACAAAAGAGAAAGAGGGATGATCTTATACACCAGTTGCGTCCTTCACCATGGGAGCCGCTCTTGTGAGTATAGTTGGCTTGTGTAGTACTGTATTTTCTGTTTGTCATTCGTTGACATAAATATAAACCTCTCAAAATTTAGACACTCTGAAAGTGCATTTTCGATATCTGTGTGTTTTGTGTGTTTGTTAACAACATAAATAAGTGTTTAACCATGTGTGCTATTTTGTCAGAGGATATATTCTTAAATCAGCACATATATGGTATCGAAGAAATGGTGAAGAATTTAAAGATCAACGGGTGTTTTTCTGGCCTGAAAAAGAGCTCTTATGTGCAGCCCGGAATTATTCCGGACCAGCTCGGAATTATTCCGGGCCATTCTGGGTGATTCTGAGTTGGCCGCGAAATCCTCTGTTGCAATTCGGAATTATTCCGGGTAATTTGGGAGCCCGGAATTATTCCGGGAAATTCCGACTTGGCCGCAAATTCCTCTGTTGCCATCCGGAATTATTCCGGAGCAATCCGGAGCAATCCGGACCAATCCGGATGGATTCCGACATGACCGCGAATTTCTCGGTTGCCATCCGGATTGCTCTGGAATTATTCCGGGAGGTCGGAATTATTACGGGTGATTCCGGATTGGTCGCAAACTGAGCAGAAAAACGGCTAGTTGGAGTGAGGACTATAAAAAGGGGTCCTCTTTCTTCCCCAAGGGTTAGCTCCTCCAGCATTGAAGACTCCATTGATTGAGCTCACCCACCAAGCTAGATCTCCCACCTCCTCCACCCAAACTTGTTGAAACTTTGAGGAGTGAAGAAGAAGCCCCGGATATACATCTTCACCAACCGGTTTTCCATTTCCCCCTCATTAGCTTGAGGGATCTTTGCCTAGGGTTTCCTCTTGTGGAGAACCTAGGCTTCTTGCTACTCTTGGTGATTTGTGAGTGTTGGGAGCCCCCAATTTGGTTGTGGGTGTGTGCCCCAAGCTTGTTTGTAAAGGACTCGATCCCCGCCTCAAAGGGGTTCAATAGTGGAAGGTGAACTAGGCCTTTGTGGCGGAATTCATCGGAGAATAGGGTGAGGCCTTTGTGGCGTTGAGTAGGCCTTCGTGGCGAGCTCACACCCCTCCAACGAGACGTACTCCCTTAACAAGGAGGAACTCGGGAATACATCGTGTCTCCGCGTGCTTCCATCGGTTACCTCGTTCCCTTACCCTTTACTTACTTGTACTTGTAGAATTTATTGTAGTACTTGTTGTATTAAGTGTTGTCCTAGTTGCATTAATTGCTTGTCTTGACATATAGGTAAATTCACCTTAGTTGCACTATCTAGAGAATTTACCTTTGTGTCAAGTCTAAACTTTAAGAAAAAATAAAATTGGTCGTAGCACCTATTCACCCCCCTCTAGGTGCCCATAATTTACGTTCAATTGGTATAAGAGCCTCGGCTCTTATATTGGGCTTAACCGCCTAAGAGTTTAAGTATGGCGGAAGAATCCGATACCGAATCGTCCAAGGCTAGGGTGTCCATGGATGATCTCAATGAGTTGAGAAATTCATTGACCTCATCCATAGATGCTAAATTTGATGAGTTGCGTCAAGTCTTGTCGCAACTTCTCAAAGCCAAAGTACCGGAGGTATCCGAGACTTCTCCTCCGGAAACAATTCCGGAGGGCGCAAAGAAAGGGGTTGATGGTGAACCACATAAACATGCTTCCGCCGAAAACTTCACTAAGAAGGGTACGGAAGGTGATGGAGAATTTCATGCTGTTCCCGGAAGTTATTCTCCCGATCCTCCCGTCCCACATCCTCATATAATCCCTAGAGGAGATCCACCTAAAATTGATGCTTTTTCTTTTCGTGAATGGCAATATTACATGGAGACTCACTTGAACTCTTCTTGTATCGATCTTTGGAGGATCACTCGTGATGGATACAAGCCATTTGATCCCAAGAACCTAACAAGAAGAGAAGCCGTAGATTGCCAACTCAACTACACCGCTTTGTCCATTCTTTAACAAGCCATGGGTCCTAGCCACATACCGCATCTTCAACAATATTCCACCGCCAAGGAAACATGGGACGCTCTTGTCATCATGTTTTTTGGCAATGAGAGCATGCAAAGGAATAGATATGATGCCTTGACCAATGAGGCCGAAGGGTTCTATATGCATGATGGAGAGGATCACGTGGACATGTGCCGGAGACTCAAGACTCTTGCCACTGCCTTCTCAAATGTTGGTGCCAAGTACATTGATGATGCTTGGATCAAGAGGAAGTACATGATTGCCATAATTCCATTTGAGGGAGCGGACATGAAGAGCATTCAAGGAAGACATGATTTCTCTTCCATGACCTAAACTCAAGTGATGCAAGAAATGTGCTCCTATAAAGTGCAAACCAAGAATGCTCTTGACAACCGTGCTAGGGCCATTGGAATGCACCAAGGAGCATCCGTTGCTTTGAAGGCCAAGGTTGTGTCAAGAGAGGTTGAGTATGAAGAATAAGGAGAAGATGCATTTCCTCCCTTGAAGGAACAAGACTATGATCCCGTGCTAAAGGATCTCATTGCTCTCACCGTGCAAAAGTTTTGAAACAATCCTCCCAAGGGCAAGAGATTTGTTGAGGAGAAGACCAAGTCTCGTTATGGAAATGATGGGGCTCAAAAAGTGAGGTCTTGCTTCAATTGCAAAGACAAGCACCACTTCATTGCGGAGTGTCCCTATGAAAATAGAGAACTCCATAGTGGCAAGCTAATTCGCAAGGACAAGTCCAAGGTTGAGTACAAGAAACCTCATTTCAAGAAGAAACCATTCAACAAGAAGTCTCCCACCAATTTGTGCTTTTGACTCAAGAGGAGTATGATTCCGGGAGTGACGAAGAAGAAGAAACCCCAAATGAAGTGGCTGCTCTTGCTATTTCTTCTACTCCATCATCTTCATCTCTCTTTGAATCCCCCAATGACAATCATCCTCAACGAAATGCCAAGTGCTTCATGGCTAAGGCCACGGAGGTATCACCTACCTCCAACTCTAAGACTCCTATTGAACTAGAACATATTTCTAGTCTTAGAGTAGAAGATGAAAGGCTCTCCTTAGAGCATTTTATGTATAACATGCAAGCGGAGACCAAGAAGTACTTTGAGCATCTCATGAGCCAATTGGGAGAGGCCCAAGAATCTCTTGAGAAGAAAGGTGAGGTTGAAAGAAGGGATGCGGATGAAATTGCATCCCTCTCTATGACTCTTGAGGAAGAGCATGATGGTAGAGTTTCTCTTGAGGAGGAACTTGAATCTATTGAATAAAATCATAATGAACTTGTGTCTAAAATCACTAAGGAACGTGATCATTCTATTGCTAAATATAAAAAGTCTAAAAAGGATAAGGTCGAGTTTGGGGTTGGTCATGGTAAACTAACCGAGGAGTTTGAACAACTAACCAAGGCTCACAAGGCCTTGGAGAGTCAACATTCTTCCCTCAAAGAGTTGCATGAACAAATCCAAACTCAACTCAATCAACTTAACAACCCTAGCACCTCTACTTCTTCTTGTGATCATGAAAATACTATTGAGGAAAATGATAGGTTGAAGGTTGAGCTTGCTAGGATCAAGGGCAAAGGCCCTCAAGTTGAGAAGGTTGTGATCTCTACCCCACAAGTGGTGGCCCCTAGCTCAAATGTGGTCATTGCTATACCACTATTGAGTGCTCCAATGCCACAAGTGGGCAAGCAAGGTCTTGGCTATGTTGCCAAGAAAAAGAACAAGAAGAAAACCAACAATGGTGCCTCGAGTGGTATTGTCATTAGGGACAACACTACTCATAGCACACCCGCACAAGCAAGCAATGTTGCCTCGAGTAGTAGTGTCATGAGGGACAACACTACTCGTAGCACCTCCGCGGGAACTAACAATCCACACCATTTCTTATATGTTGATTATTATGGTGTTGTGCAAGCTAAATATGTTGGTCCTATTGAGGGTTTCATTGACTATGCTATTTGGGTTCCAAAGACCCTTGTTACCAACATAAAGGGACCCTCCTCGGGTCCTAACTCTAGTCAATGATCTCTTGCAGGACTATGCTTCCAGTGGGACTAAATGGATAATTGATAGTGGATGCACTAGCCATATGACCGGAAGCAAAGAACTTGTGACGGAGTTGCGCCCAAATGATATACAAGCAACCGTCACTTATGTAGACTCGTCCTCGTCTAAGGTATCCGGGTTCGGCAAGGTTGTGGTCGCTCCCAATATCACTATCGTGAACGTCATGCTTGTCGAATCCCTTGGTTACAATTTACTTTCCGTCCGCTCTCTTGGAAAGATGGGTTTCTCCGTCTTTTTTGATGTTGATATTGTGGTCCTTTTGAGGAGCAAGACTCTTGATGTCGCTTACGTGGGACATGTTGAAAATGAGTTGTTCGTGGTGGACTTTTCGAAGTCTACCAACTCTCAAATAATGTGTCTTTTCGGAAAGGCGGACTTGGGATGGTTGTAGCATCGCCGCTTATCCCATGTCAATATGAGAACTTTGCAAAGTCTTCACAAAGGTGGCCTTATTGTAGGACTAAAAGAAAATGTTTCCTTTTCAAAGGATCGTGTTTGTAGGTCGTGTGTTGAAGGAAAATGCATGATAAGTCACACAAGGCCAAGACTATTATTTCATCAAAGAGGATCTTGGAGCTTCTCCATGTTGATCTCTTTGGTGCCGTGCCCGAGGCAAGTCTTGGTGGCAAGAAGTATTGTTTGGTGATTTTTGATGATTATTCAAGATACACTTGGGTTTATTTCTTCAAGTGCAAGAGTGAAACTCAACAAACCATCATCGACTTCTCCAACAAAGTGCAACGTAAACACAATGTGAAAATCATGGCTATTAGGAGTGATAATGGTTCGGAGTTCAAGAACTACACCTTGAATGAATTCCTTAGTGAAGAAGGCATTCATCATCAATACTCCGCCACTTACTCTCCTCAACAAAATGGTGTTTCCGAAAGGAAGAATCACACTCTCTTGGATATGGCAAGGACCATGTTGGCGGAGTACACTTGTCCCAATATTTATGGGCCGAGGCCATATCCACCGCATGCCACTCCTCCAACCGCCTCTACATCCACAAATGCTTGGACAAGACTCCATATGAGATCCTCATCGGCAACAATCCCAATGTCTCCTACTTCCGTGTATTCGGTTGTAAGTGATTTTATTTGATCAAGGGTGCTAGGTTGTCTAAATTTCAATACAAAACTATTGAGGGTATATTTGTTGGTTACGGTGCCGAATCCCACACTTATAGAGTCTTTGACAAAGCCTCACGGATTTTCATAGAATCTTGTAGTGTGGCTTTCGAGGAAAATGATGGCTCCCAAGTGGCGCAATTTCATGTTTCTAATGTAGATGTTGAAATACCTCAAGAAGCCATAGGAAGGATGGGTGTGGGATTTTTCCGCCCCATTGAGGGACACCTTATGGCGACTCGAGAAGGACTATGCTCTACTCAAGTGGAGCCCTCCTCTACAATAGAAGAACAAGCCAAGGAGCCAAGTATTACACTTAACCAAGAACATGTTGAAGACCCTCCTCTCATTGACCAAGACACTACGCAAGTCGTACCCACTCCTACTACTAATGCGAGTCAAGGTCAAGGCCAAGATCAACCATCCTCTTCATCCTCTCCTCAAGTTGAAGCAAGTGTTGAAGATGATGATGATGATGATGATCAAGGCCAAGTTGGTCAAGATGGGGACCCAAATGATCAAGATGATCAAGTGATCCCTCCGCGCAACAATGCGGAGATCGAAGCCCGTCGTGCTAAAAGGATAAGAAGAGCTTTGAAGCATATTGATGCCCAAGACAACAAGGTCTTGGAAGATATTCAAGATAGAAGATCCACAAGAAGGCAATTGGCACATTTTAGTGAGCATCAAGCTCATATCTCTATGGTGGAACCTAAGAAAGTGTTTGAAGCTCTTTAGGACTCCGATTGGGTTGAAGCAATGCATGATGAGCTCAATAATCTTGAGCGCAACAAAGTTTGGAGATTGGTTGAGAAGCCCAAATATTTCTACAATGTTATTGGCACTAAGTGGATATTCAAGAACAAGCAAGATGAGCATGGCATTGTCATAACGAACAAGGTAAGATTGGTTGCTCAAGGTTACACCTCAAGTTGAAGGCATTAACTTTGATGAAACCTATGCACCCGTGGCTCGCCTTAAGTCCATCCGTATCCTCCTTGCTTATGCATCTTCGCATAATTTCAAATTGCAAGAAATGGATGTTAAAAGTGCTTTCTTGAATGGTCCACTAAAAGAGGACGTATATGTTAAGCAACCTCCGGGGTTCGAGAATCTCAACTTTCCTAACCACGTTTACAAACTTGACAAGGCTCTCTATGGTCTCAAACAAGCACCTCGTGCTTGGTATGAGCACCTTAGGGAGTTGTTAGATGACCGTGGTTTCGAAGTTGGGAAGATTGACCCCACTTTCTTCACCAAGAGAGTAAAGGGAGAGCTTTTCATATGCCAACTATATGTGGACGATATCATCTTTGGCTCAACTAACCAAGCTTTCAATAATGAGTTCTCTAAGCTTATGACTGACAGGTTCGAGATGTCTATGATGGGAGAGCTTAAATTCTTTCTTGGCTTTGAGATCAAGCAATTGGCTCGTGGAACTTTCATTTCTCAAGCCAAGTATACCCAATACATGATCAAGAGGTTTAACTTCCAAAATGTAAAGATCAAGTCTTCTCCCATGCAAGTCAAGTGTCACCTATCACGTAACCTGAAGGGTAAAGATGTGGACCAAAAGTTGTATCGTTCTATGATTGGTTCTTTTCTCTATCTTTATGCATCTAGGCCCGATATCGTTTTGAGTGTAGGTGTGTGTGTGCAAGGTATCAAGCGGCTCCTAAGGAAAGCCATTTGATGGCGTTCCATAGGATCTTTAGTTATTTGGTTCATACCCAAGATTTGGTTTGTGGTACCCAAAGGGGGCACAATTTTCTCTCAAGGGCTACACGGATTCCGATTGGGCGGGTGATCAAGATTATAGGAAGTCTACTTCCGGGGCTTGCCAATTTCTTGGTAGGTCTTTGGTGAGTTGGTCTTCCAAGAAGCAAAATTGTATATCTCTCTCCACTGCCGAAGCCGAGTATGTAGCCGCCGCAAGTGCTTGCACTCAATTGCTATGGATGAGGCAAACTCTCAAGGAATATGACGTTCATTTGGATAAGGTGCCTCTTTTGTGTGATAATGAAAGTGCCATCAAGATCGCCTACAACCCCGTGCAACACACAAGAACGAAGCATGTTGAGATTCGCCATCATTTCATCCGAGATCATGGGGAAAGAGGGGATATTGCACTATCTTATGTGCCCACCAAGGACAATCTTGCGGATATTTTCACGAAGCCACTTGATGATGCAAGATTCTTGTTCTTGAGGAATGAACTAAATGTCATTGATTCTAGGAGTTTGACTTGAAGATCTTGCACACACCCCTATAGATCAAACATGTTCGAGCTTAGGTGTAAGCATGGACATAGGGGGAGTGTTATCCTAACACATTGGGTTCTCCCTCCCCCCATTATGCCCAAAGAAAATATTCATTGTTATCTCTCTTTTTCTAATGTTGAATTGTGAGCTTCAATGTTGAGTAATGGCAATGCCCCCAAGATATATCTTCGCGGTTGCATACCATGAACTCTTACATGGTGGCCTAGGACACCAACCTCTTCTCTTTGAAGAGTTGGTTCTTAGTTGGTTGCTTTTGGTTCATTAAGTTGTTTGTTCCAAATATTACTTCTCGTTGCTATCTTGAATCTTATTTGCACCTTCCCCGAGAAGTAAGACTAGGAACTCTAACCCCTTTGTGTTTTTCCCATTTGTCCTCTCCCTATGTTCATCTATGCATATGCCTTACTCCACACAAAGTCACATCTTTCCTAGACTTTCCAAACTGACATTTCTGGAATTGTTTGGAGCAAATTCTGGTCTGACCGGAATTATTCTGGACGAATCCGACCCAGCCGGAAAAATTCCGGGTTCATCCGGAATAATTCCGACCCAGCCGAAAAAATTCCGGGCTATTCTGGATCTGCCAGTTTTCGCTATAAATAGGACCGCACGCACGGGAGGCAGTTCTTTCTCCACTTTTTCCCCTCTCTCCCGTGCCCTAGCCACCAAACTTCGCACCATCCGTCCCCGTTGCCCCTAGGAATGATTTTTTATCCCTCCTTGGACAAGGACATTTCCCATGGAAGGTATTGTGATTGGCATCTCTTGTTTCTCGTTTTCTTTGGTTGATTTTGGTTCTAGATGAAATCTCACCTAGGGTTTGATCTAGATACCGAGTTCATATCAACTAGTTCATCTTGCTAATCCCTATACCTAGTATCCGTGACATCTTAGATCTAGTCTAACCACTTGCCAATCTAGACTTAGATCTATATCATATGTTGTCACCTCCACGATTTCCAGCATGTAGTTCACCTCTAGGATCATCCCCTTGGTATTCCTCAATGTTTGTTGTAGTAAGGGAGTCAAGTTTTTGGATTTTTGGGACTTTCTCGAGTCAGATCGAGGAGCCCGGAATTTTCCGGACGATTCCGACCTAGTCGGAATAATTCCGGACCTCCGGAATATTTTCGGATTCTGCCAGAAATTCAAAAACTTGCACTACATCAAACCTTTTGGAGTTCCTTTGTTCCCTTTTGGCATATGCACTCATCCTTTTCTATTCATATGTCCTCTATTCACAGGCTCTGGCTCTCGTCCGGGTGTCAAGAGAAAGGCATTAGCAGGAAGAGGTGTTCGTCCCACCAGGGGTTGCACCTATGGGCACCACAGTGGGAATTGTGATGACAGTGAGGTTGAGAGGCTGCCCGAAGGAGATCTAAAGTCCTACTCTATCCCTCAGTGGAAGCACATCAAGAGGAAGAACCCTTACCGTTTTGTTGAGTCCACTTGTGAGGACCCTCGCTTCTGGACAAACCTTCAGCAAAAGTGTTGGGAGGATTTCTATTCCACTCAGAACCCTCATGTATGGGAGCAGACGCAGATTGACATGGACTTCTATCATAGGCACAAGAATGGTGATCTTCGTCATGTTCATGCGTGCCTGGTGAAGCTGGGTGTGGCACCACTTCTGGACTTTGAGTGTGAGTATTGTCCGGACCTTATTGCTCAGTTCTATTGCACTGTCCACTACACGGGTGATGCCGTGCGCACTATGACTTGGATGTCTGGGGATCAGAAGGTCACAAGCAACTTGGTTGAGTTTGCTGAGGCGCTGGGTTACAGATGGACTGCCACCTATGGTCATCATGCTTTCAAGGTCCATGACAACCCAGAGTATGATAACTCCATCCTGGAGTTCTGTTATCCTCCTGATGCTCAGGGAAAGACTAGGTCTTTCAACTCCAACATGTACCCCTACTACAACCTGCCGTCCAAGATCTTCCGTGCTACCATTGTGATCAAGGCTAGTGACTACTCTGCTATTAGGGGCTTCATGGTGAACCTCATGTTCCTCACCGAGCCTCAAAATCAGAGGAAGATTGATGTGATGGACTTTTTGTACCGTGAGATTTGCATTGGGGTCATGGAGAAGAGGAAGCCTGCTTATGGCCCTTTGATTCAAAGGTTCATTAATGCCAAGCTGGGTGTTGATATCATGGATGACTATCCTATTGTCAAGGGCAAGAAGATGGTACCTTCTCTCATTCGTGGTGTGGATATTCCTGAGTACACCAGGGCCAAGTCCAAGTTACCTATGGCCACTCCTTCTGCGTCCACGAGTGGTGCTTATCAGCTTCCATATGGTGTCATTGCTAAGTTCTTCAAGGCCATGTTCAATATGTGCAGTGACACTAGGGCGATTGCCCATGAGGCAAGGGAGCTGGCCAAGGAGACTCGACGCCTTCAGAACGCTGACCGCAGAGCTGCTGGGATTGCTGTGCCTAAGGATCCTGCATCTCTTGTTGCTGCTGATCTTGTCCCCATTGCTATGCCCGAGATCACTGATGATGATTTCTACTTTGGGGTGCCTCCTGATGATGGTGATGACGAGGGAGAATCTGCTGAAGATGACTTTGATGAGGCTGGCAACATTGGAGGTCGTGAGCATGAAGAGGAGGAAGAGGATGAGGAGCACCGCGGAGAAGACGACTTCGAGTGATCCCTTGGGACGTTAGTTGGACTCATTTTCCCTTTTTGGCGTCTTGATGCCAAAGGGGGAGAAGGAGTCCCTATCTAGGATTTCATGGGCTTTGCAAGGGTGGGGGCACGAGTCGTTTTCCTTTCGATTTCGATCTTATAGGCTTGTGCTACGGTTTCTTTAGTTTCGTTTTCATCATTTGCAAACTTTTATTATTTTGTGTGGAACCTTGTGACTTGGTTGTGTCACCCTACCCGTGGTTATGCTACTATCATGCTTGCTATATTCTCTATTATTATCTTTATGCATGTATTGTGAACTTGCTTAGTCGGCTTGGTGTCTAAAACATAGGGGGAGCAAACCCTATGAAGTATGTGCCTCATGACACACTTCGAGGAAGATCTCTGTCTATTTTTTGTACACCATTTCTTGTTGTTCACCTTGCTTATCCCCGTAAATCTTTATGTTGTCATCAAACACCAAAAAGGAGGATCATGAAAGTGTATTTTCGATATCTCTGTGTTTTGTGTGTTTGTTAACAACATAAAGAAGTGTTTAACCATGTGTGCTATTTTGTCAGAGGATATATTCTTAAATCAGCACATATATGGTATCAAAGAAATGGTGAAGAAGTTAAAGATCAACAGGTGTTTTTCTGGCCTGAAAAAGAGCTCTTATGTGCAGCCCGGAATTATTCCGGGCCATTCCGGGTGATTCCGAGTTGGCCGCGAAATCCTCTGTTGCATTTCGGAATTATTCCGAGTGATTCCAGAGCCCGGAATTATTCCGGGCAAATTCCGACTTGGCCGCAAATTCCTCTGTTGCCATCCGGAATTATTCCGGACCAATCCGGAGCAATCCGGATGGATTTCGACATGACCGCGAATTTCTATGTTGCCATCCGGATTGCTCTAGAATTATTCCGGGTGATTCTGGATTGGTCGCAAACTAAGCAGAAAAACGGCTAGTTGGAGTGAGGACTATAAAAAGGGGTCCTCTTTCTTCCCCAAGGGTTAGCTCCTCCAGCATTGAAGACTCCATTGATTGAGCTCACCCACCAAGCTAGATCTCCCACCTCCTCCACCCAAACTTGTTGAAACTTTGAGGAGTGAAGGAGAAGCCCCGGATCTACATCTTCACCAACCGGTTTTCCATTTCCCCCTCATTAGCTTGAGGGATCTTTGCCTAGGGTTTCCTCTTGTGGATAACTTAGGCTTCTTGCTACTCTTGGTGATTTGTGAGTGTTGGGAGCCCCCAATTTGGTTGTGGGTGTGTGCCCCAAGCTTGTTTGTAAAGGACTCGATCCCCGCCTCAAAGGGGTTCAATAGTGGAAGGTGAACTAGGCCTTTGTGGCGGAGTTCATCGGAGAATAGGGTGAGGCCTTTGTGGCGTTGAGTAGGCCTTTGTGGGAGCTCACACCCCTCCAACGAGACGTACTCCCTTAACAAGGAGGAACTCGGGAATACATCGTGTCTCCGCGTGCTTCCATCGGTTACCTCGTTCCCTTACCCTTTACTTACTTGTACTTGTAGAATTTATTGTAGTACTTGTTGTATTAAGTGTTGTTGTTGGGGGGATGATAATCCGTTCACCAGCGTTGCCGGCTCAAGTTTCGGATAGTAGGCTTTGGCCAACGCTAGGCCACAGATTACCTCAACTCGGCATGCCGAGCGCTTCCAAAGATCGATCCAGGCAGGGATTGTTTAGCACGCTTCAAGCATCTGGTATACGCCACCATAAGTGTTGGTCCACTTCACAGCCTCGAGGGTCCACTTGGTCCCCACCGAGAATTGCCGGATAATAGCCTTAAGTGTCTTTAGCTTCTCGATATCATCCTCATCCTCAGTCTTTTCACCCGGACCTGCAGAGTGAAAAGAAAAGCAAGCTGGTGAGACCCGGGTTAAAGACCCTACAAAATGAGAAATCCGAATGATAATCAGGAGATTAGGTGTGCTTTACCAAGGATGGAGCTGTAAGTATCGGCAACAAAGGTCGAGAGTTTCTTCAAAAGTCCTTCAGTGTTATGGAGTTTTTTCTTGTACTTCTTGCACTCCTTAGAAAGATCTTTGACCTCGGCCTCCAGCTCTTCACGAAGTTTGGTCTCAACCCTCAGGAGTTCGTTGGTTTTCGCCAACACCTCGTCCGTCCGGGTCACATAAGCCTGAAAACAGACAAGGAAACGGCAGTCGGCAATAGCATAAAGCTGCATGAGAACGGTTACATAGCTACAAAAGTACCGAGTAAACTTATGACAGTTCACCCGGAACTTGGGGACTAGGACGTGTATGTACATAGTATTAGTTAAACTACCTGATGCTCAACTACCAAAGACTCAATGATATCTTTTTCAGCTGCTTTCAGGGAGTAGTACTCCCCCAACACCTTTTCAAAGTCAAGGCCGCTGAGAGCCGGCCTGGAAGAGCTAGGGTTTTGGTTACCCGGTGGCGGGGTCGCCTCCTGTTTCAGCGGGTCGACTCTGGTTGCCTGGGTGTTGGGAGCAGGAGATGCCCTTTGCGTCCCAAGAAACTCGACGTCGGGGTTAGCCGAGTGAGGCGTGGGTGGAGGAGTCTTCCGGCTCTTGCTCTTCAACGAAAGGGGGCTTAGTGGCACTCTCCGGGTCTTCCATAGCCGGGTTATCAGCAGGGGTTTCCTGTTGATCACTAAGTGTAAACTTGGCTCTGAGGAAAGGAAAACAAAAAGTTAGTGAACAATAAAGGGAAATGCGGAAATTAAAAGATATTGGTGAACAAGACATGCGAGTTACCCGGTATTTATGACAAAGTCGTTTGGAAGATCGTTGCTAGACCCGGAGGACGCTGATAAAGAGTTGGAAAGTGAGACCCGGAGTTGTCCGGCTAATGGATGATTTGGAGATGGATATTTTTGAGGAATGTGGGTAGAATGAGTTGAAGGAGTGCCGGCTCGGCGAGCGGGCGACATAGGGATCCCGGGATGCAGGGGATCGTCACCCGGGGAAGTCCGGGTTGCCCGTTGCTTGGCTGCAGTTGGGTCCTTCAGAGATGATGTAGTGGTTAGATACCTGTTAAGTTTGCACATATTGGCGTAGGAGTACGGCTCTGAGGTCATGGAGGAGTACGGCACCTTGAAAACAACTTTCCTGGGTTTTCTCTTCTGGCCAACCTCAATTTCCGGCTCTGCCTCGCTCTCCTCCGATTGAGAGCCGTCTTTATCATCCAGCGCTGGTGATGGTGGGGCATTGTCGGAAGGAGAAGAATTTTGGTCTAGTAGGCTAACAAAGTATTTATTAAGCAGAGACCCGGAATTACCTTCATCGCTGTCAGTCGGTTCCTCCTCCTCCCCCGAGTTTTCAGAAGGGGGAGGGGTGACAATTTTCCAGAATGCATCGGTTTCCTGGGTGAGAAACAACAGACAAAAGTTAGTACGTATACATAAGAAAGATCAGTCGGTATAGAAGGTGATAATCGGTTCTTACTGGAGGAGCCGGGTTAGAGCGAGTAAAGGGGCCGAGTCCGGAGATGCTTTTGATGACATCTACTTTCTCGGTCAAGAAGTTCTTCATGGCCTTATTCACATCCAGAGCCGGGTATGATTTCTCCGAGTATCGGGGAGAATCGGTAAGGTGGCCGGAATACTCGCAGATGTGCTTTGGCCATACGCTATTTGGCTGGATCCGGCAGCTGATCCAGGTCTTGATTAAGTTTAGCCCAATAAGACCCTGGGCTGCTAACACGGCAAGCTTGTGAAGGAGGGGCTAGATTGACTGTCTGTCGGCTTCGGGAGCGAAAGAGCTAAGATTGTCGGAAAGGGATAGAGTTTCAACTGAGAAACCCGGCAAAGGCTTCTGGCCGGGTATGGAGGTGTCTTGGCAGTAGAAATAGGTATCCTGCCAGTGCTTCACATGGCTGTGAAGGCTGAGAGTCGGCATCATAGAATTGTTTCGTCTCTGAATGGATACCCCCCCACACACACGCACAAACGAGGAGGGGCCCGTCCGTGCTCTCCCGGTAGGGTTTGCATTGAAATAACTCCAAAAAAAAAAGCAAGGTTTGGGGGAATGCAGAGATAGGCTTCACAAAGAACTATAAATGGCAAATATTTAAGATCGAGTTTGGACCAATGTCAAAAGTTTGGAGTTTGTAGTGGTCCAAAAGTTCGCGGAAAAAGGGGTGACCCGGGGGGCGGAAACCCCGAATCACGTGCTCAAGGAAGACAACCACCTCACCTGGACCGGGTGAAGGCCGGGTCTCCTCCCCAGGCGTCCTCCAGTGGATGTCCGACTCTGCGGGCAGAACCCCAGACTCGGCTAGCTCATCGAGTTTCGCCTTGGTGACAGTCGATTTCGCCCAGTTGGCAGAAATCGACTGACCCGGCTTTTGCTTCGAAGCCGGGTTTTTTCCCTTGGACTTGGTGCTAGATTTGGGCGCCATGAAAATGGATCTAGGTACAATTGAGTGCGAGTAAGTATGGATTCAAAAGTTCAGGAAAACGCATCTAGTGATATAGAAGTGAAAAAGAGATAAGAGCTAGATGCGCGCAAGGAATACACAGCTAAGGGCTATGGAAGTGGACCTAGGAGAGATTGACTATGAATGGCTATGAGATTAAGGTTCGCAAGAATGTATCTAGTTAGAATGATAGAAAAGGGATGTAGACAAGATCTAAGATGAACACCTATGTAAGATTTGAAAGGGTAAAACCTAGATCTAAGTTCGTTGGGGCTTACGGGAGTTGGAAGCGGATCTCGGCTTGCGCGGCGGCCGCGGCCCGGTGACGGCGTGTGCGCGCGGCCTGGAAGTTGAAGCTCGGGCCGCTCCTTGGGCTCTAATGGCGCGGCGGTTCTCCGATGCGGAATCCGGCGGGCGTGATGGTGTGGACGCGGAGGCGCGAGGCGGCGGTGCCATGCGGCGGTTGGTGGTCGAGCTTGGCAGCGCTGGCGCGGCTCCGGCAGCTAGGGCTCGGCCTTGGGCTCGTGCGCGCAGGGGACGAGCGGGAGGAGGAAGACGAAGTGGAAATGAGCCGTTTGGGGATTTTAGGGTTTGAGCGGTAAGTTGAGCAATTTTCGGAAAATTTTGATCCGGCCCGTGAATTTGGGGATAAAAATCTTGGTGATTATCGTGTGAAATCCGGATCAATTAAGCTGACTGAGAGAGTCGGATTAGAGACGTTGTTACTCGGACTAGCTGATAGAGAAATGGAGGCCGGGTTATATTATGTTTTCTTGGAGTGTTAACCCGGGAAACGATACCTTGGCTCGAATGAAGATTAGGGTTATTATATGGACCGCCCAAAGAGCAGGCCTGGCTATAGTTAAAGCAATCTAACCCGGTATGTTATGGATATGAATGTTTATTGTTTTGCAGGGGATAGCGTGCGCTTCATGGTTGATCCCAAGATGCCCAAGCTATTCTGGGGACTACTGTTGGGGGATGATAACCCGGTAGGCCCATGCCTGGGAGAAACCCGGCCAGAAGGAAATCACATGAGACCCAGCCCAAGGTGGGGGAGATTCTAGAAGGCCTAAAAGATAGCATGGATCGTGTAGTCCGTGCTTTGGGGGCCATGATTAGGAAACCTAGGGTTGTATGTAGATTCCGGGCAGGATTCCGGGTGTGCCTTGTATAGAAAGCAAGAGAGTCGGGTAATATATAAACCGGCTCCTGGGACAGAGAAGAGAGAGTTTTTTAGATATTCGAGTATTCTAGTAGTACGAGAGCTGGTACTTGTAACCCTAGATCGGAGTCTCGGCGACATTGCAGCCTGAGCTTCCAGATCTCCAGTTGATATGATTTCCTTGGAGCTAAACCCTCTCCCAAACACCAGAGTCGATTTCGCCAACCTAAGTTACCCCCGGTAACGTCTGCCGTGAATATCCCGCGACAGTTGTCCTAGTTGCATTAATTGCTTGTCTTGCCATATAGGTAAATTCACCTTAGTTGCACTATCTAGAGAATTTACCTTTGTGTCAAGCCTAAACTTTAAGAAAATTTAAAATTGGTCGTAGCACCTATTCAACCCCCCCTCTAGGTGCCCATACTTTACGTTCACACTCCTCCACAGTTTGTGATTGTTGGCAGGCACCCGAGGATTCGGTTAGCCATGTTTTGTGTAAGATGGATGGGAGGAGTCTCATGCATTTTATACCTCTGTTTATTAAAATAAACTCTCTAGCACATGAGTGGTCAATGCTTCCCTCTGCGAAGGGCCTATCTTTTACTTTTATGTTGAGCCAGTAAACCCATTCTCTCTATCTCCAGCAAGCATTTGAGTTGTTGTGTTCTCATCATTTATATGTTGATTTATTCAATCATGTTTTCCATCCTTCTTTGTTTATCACATGCTTTATTATCTGAATGAATATTACTTTGAAAGCTACGAATCAATGAAAAAGAGTTGTTACAATTAAACATGTTAAGCTCTACAACATAAACCTTGTTATAAAGACTTCACCTAAGATAAGTATATTTTCATTAAATGTTCTCTGACCAAGAACAAAGTTTGCCATCACCAATTTTGATTCTCTCTTTTGTATGTTTGTTTGTGACTCCCTTTACTTGTTTCAAGTTAAGTTATATGAGAGGAAGTCGTTGTCTGTAATGATTGGTGCATATGTAAATGTGATGCTTCTTGTCCATATTTTATTTATCGACTCTTCACTCCATAAACTTGTGGTCATGTTTCTGAGTTCAGTTTCGCTTGGGGACAAGCGAGGTCTAAGCTTGGGGGGGAGTTGATACGTCCATTTTGCATCACTATTTTATATCATAATTTTCTATTATTCGTCGATATATTTCATGTTATGATGCATCTCTTATGTTATTTTATCTTATTTTGCATGTTTTATAATTTTTGGAGAATAAACACCGGGACCCGAAATCTGATGGAAAAAACACAGTCGAGATACCATATTTCAGAAGATCAGAAGAAGAAGGAAGACATCCAGGGGTTCCTAAAAGTCCTGAGGAGGAACACAGCCAGAAGGGGAGCCAGAGGGGGGCCACCAGGGGCCCACACCTAGGGGTGGCGCGCCCTCCCCCTGGCCGCGCCACCTAGGGGTGTGGCCACCCTAGCCCACCTCCGGGGGTAATCTTTGCCCCCCTGACCCGGAACCCTAAACCTCAATCCATCCTCGAAGAATTATTCCGTCGCCGCTGCGGGGTGGAAAACACCTGAGAGAGAAAAGCTCTCTCGCAGGGAGAAATCTGCCGGGGAAATTCCTCTCCGGAGATGGGAAATCACCGCCATCGTCACCGTCATCGCTCCAGGCATCATCAAGATCGTCATCATCATCGTCATCACCACCAGCACCATCACCCTCATCATCCACCTTCATCCCGTTGTAACAATTAGGGGCCTCTATCGTTGATTTGCATTAGATCTCTCTCCCGGTGTGGATTACTTGTTAGTAGTTGATGCTTGTGAGATTTATCGGTGTTTGCACTTTATGACCAGATTGTTATCATCCATTATATCACCTCTGATTATGATCCATATGATGTGTTGTGAGTAGTTCGTGTTGTTCTTGAGAACATGGGAGAAGTCAAGTTGTTAGTAGTGAAGTAATGTTGAATAATATTAATGTTTGATATTTAAGTTGTGGTGCTATTCTTCTAGTCGTGTCATGTGAACATCGACTACATGATACTTCACCACTTATGGGCCTTGGGGAATGCATCGTGTATTTGGCTACTAATTGTGGGGTTGCCGGAGTGACAGAAACCTAAACCCCCGTTAGGAAACCATTACACGAGGGAGCGTAGGATCCCAGAGTTAAAAGCTGTGGTTAGATGTATTGCTTAATTACTTTCTTGTAGTTGCGGATGCTTGCAAGGGGTATAATCACAAGTATGTATTAGTCTTGGATGGGACGGTACATTAGCATATATTCACCCACACAACACTTATCAAAACACCAAAATTATTCAGCTGCATGGAACAAAAGCACTTGACATAAACCTCCCGTGTGTCCTCGAGAACGTTTGTTAATCATAAGTAAACCCACCGGCTTGTCCTTTGCTGAAGAAAGGATTGGGCCACTCTCTGCAATTATTACTACTGCATTTTATTTACTCGCACTTTATTTATCTGCAATATCAAAAAACCCTAAAAATCTGTTTTCTAATATTTACAGTTATTCCTTCATCGAAACTGCTTGTCAACACCTTCTGCTCCTCGTTGGGTTCGACACTCTTATTTATCGGAAGTACTACGATACACCCCCTATACTTGTGGGTCATCAAGCACCAGTATTTCCCTCCCAACTGCAAGCATTGAAGCTGCTTGAAGCTCGGTGATGGTCAATGGAGCTCCATTTGCTGTGCTAGCAGGCCCAGTCCTCTTGATGATTTTTCCTCTCTTAATCTACAGTTCCAACTTTTTCATATGCCACGCATGCACAAATATGGTATCAAACCCTGCGGAGTGACTGAACTGGCCGTATGTGCCATATTACGTGACCATAATTCGGGTACATTGCAATCGAGGGAGACAACGTGCCAAGTTCACGTACTAGAGTACACCCCAAAATATTCTACAACCGAAACTATGTCCGTTAGGGGAGGCTCCCACGACACGCGGGGCGACCGCCCAAACTGCAAATTGCCGCCGTCAACGGCGGCCACCAGGTTCGCTTCGAGCTCCCTCCTGCTGTCGAGCTCGCTCCCCCCACCTTCGGCCACCATCCCTCCCAATTTCAGGCCTACTTTTTTCGGCTTCGAGCATGGCCCCTGCTTTTCTGGATGTGGATTGGCACGGGCGTCCGGAGGCTTCAGCCCTCGGCGCCCTGCGTCTGTTGCCCGGGCTGACCATCGGGAGCCCATGCTCCCTGCCCATGGGGTGGGCATTGATAGCTTTGTCCTCGACCACCCCTCTGCCGCAGCTCTGCGCAGGGCGCGACGCGCCAGTCCGCCCTCAAGGACATGCATGGAGCACGCCATCGTCATTCAAGGCCGCAACCTCGGTGCTCTCCTACTCCTCAATCCCACCACACCAAGCTTTCCTCGCGCCCAAGAAACTCCACCAGCGCTACCTTCCGTCGTTGTGATGCTCGCGACCACCACGCCACCTGCTGCCGCGACCCCGTCCAGTGTGACGCGTGCGGCCACTCCGTCCATCGGGCTCGCGGCTGCCTCTCGCGCCACCCACCCGCTCAGCGCGCTTCTCCCACGGCGCCTCTCTCCCGCGCTCTCGACCACGACCCTGAGCGCGGCATGACGCTCTACGGCGCGGACCTGTACAGCATGGAGGACCCCGTCACCAGGGGCATGGACTACCTCGGGGCACCGGCCACGCGCGCGGAGACGGGCTACATCGTCATGGCAACCTCCTTCGAGCTCGACACGGCGCGCCTCGACTGGGAGAACATGGCCATCGTCGTCTGGGTCCTGTCCCCTCCTCCGGACACGGACCGCACGTCTGTGGAGTCAGCCTTCAGGAAAGAGTACCGGCTCAGCGTTGCCCATCTGACAGTAAGCTCGCACTTCCCCGAGCCGTTTCTGGTGAAATTTGCCTCGACAAGGATCCGGGAGGAGGTCCTGCGCACTCTAAGATCAACCTTCAAAGCGCCATGGATTGCAAATCCACTTCCGGCCCTAGCGCTACGTCTCCCACGCGTACAACGCCAACCTGCAATTCAGGGTTCATCTTGCGGTGGAGGGGCTCCCTCCTTTCGCGTGGAGGCTGGATATTGTCGATAAGGTCGTTGGTGGGCGTTGCGCGGTGCAGCGGCTCGACGACGGCTTCACGCCTTCACCACAATGGAAAACACGGCGTGGTTCGCACTCTTTTCTTGGACGGTGGAGCCCCACCTGATTCCAAACGTGCTATGGTGCACCTTCGCCAACAAGGCGCGGGCGGCGTCTCTTCCCCGTCGCGGAGGACCGGCCAGACCAGTGGAAGAGAGGCATGACATTCCGCATATTTTTGCATCTGGAGAGGATTGAGGACTTCACGAGTGCGCCGCCTCTCGACGGTGGCGCAAAAATTTCGGCTTTCCGTCCGGCGAAGAGGGACCTCCCTATTTGGCGACTCGGCGCCATCGACGGCACCCAGGAGGGTTCTTCGGCGGTCTTGCCAATCCCAATCCCGCCTCTGGGACGGGATAGGGTCGAGCCCTCGCATCGGTCCAGGAGCAGACGACACGACGGCGATGAGGAGGACGAGCGAGATGCCACTGGTGAAAGCTAGGAAGAAATTCGTCGAGGGGCTAAAGAAGCCACTCTCTGACGCCTCCGTCAACGCGTTGAGCGAGCTTTTCAAGCTCAACCTGCCCTCAGTCACGGCGGCGGACGAGGCCCTGACCTCTCTCGCGGGCGTGGGAGGCACGGACCCGAAGGCTACTTCGGCAGTCGACACTACAACTTGATCTATTGCCTCTGTTTCTGCACGTTGTTCGCCACTACCTAGATGTTTCTTCACGCTCGTTTAGCCTTTGTGAAGTGGGCTTGTCACCTCCAAATCCTGCACTGCGCTTCTGTTCGTCAGCACCGAACCTGTGATCTCCCTAATAGAGGATTATCCTCCTTTCCTCGGTGAAGCAATTCATCGTCGGCTGCTTGACTTCATTGGGGTCTACATTGGCGATGCAACTACTCGCCCAAACCTCCTTGTGCCTCTACATCGAAAGGAGAGCCTCTTTGCTCTTCATATTCATCGAACATCCTTGACTCTAGGGTTTGGATCCAGCATACGACCATTCTGCTAAGATGATGGGCCTCATCCTTGACATCATTTGCTGGAACATGTGGGGCCTAAATGATCAGGCAAGAAAATATGCAGTCCATGCCATGCTTGCCCAAACGTCCTATCATTTGGCATGCATTCAGGAAACCAAGTTGGATTTCATCAATCATAAGACCCCGGGTTATATTAGGGGCTACCATCTGAAGTATTTCGCACATCGCCCAACTATCGGTACTAGAGGAAGAATTCTCCTGTTGTGGAATGAGGATTTTGTTGACATATCAAACATCCAGATTGGTACTCATCTCTTATCAGCCGGGGTTTTGGTTAGAGCTTGTGGCACATCCTTCAAGATCACGACTGTTTATGGTCCGAGCATTGACGCTGATAAGAGGAATTTCCTGGACGAGGACATTGCCGCCGCGCCAACTGATGATTCCAAGTGGTTGATTCTGGGCAATTTCAACCTAACTTACCAGGCCGCTGACAAGAACAACGGAAACCTCAATCTCCAACTAATGGGCCAATTCCGCCATGCTCTGAACACAAGCGGCAACTTATCATGGCACTTGATGTAATTCTGGAGTTGGACATTGCTCGTGAAGGAAGGTAACTTTCGGCGGCGGGGAGAAACATTCGGGCGGCCCTAAAGCGTTGTGTTTTAGGGCTGGCCGTGTTTGAGCACTCAAGGAAGCGCCAGTCCTCGAGAATCACGTTCTTACGAGAGGGAGACGCGAGCACAAAGTTTTTTCATATCAGGGTGAACTCTCGCCGTAGGAAGAACGTCATACAACGCTTGGAGCGCAATGGGGGCTGGGAGGTAAATCATGCGGAAAAATAGTTGATCATCCATGATCACTTTTTGTCGGTTCTTGCCCCCCTCCTTCGCGCCAGCTGGATTTCAATTGGCATGTCGTTGCTCCGGCCATTGAGGATCTGGATAGTTTGGGTTTGCCTTTTTTGGAGGATGAGATCAAGTCTGCTTTGGATGATATGTTGTCGGATAAGTCCCCCGGACCTGATGGCTTCACTACCAACTTCTTTAGATCATGTTGGACCATCATCAAGGAAGATCTCATGCGCGTCATTAATGCTTTCTCTGAGCAAACGATCAACAACTTCCGGGTCATCAACATTGCGTGCATGGCTCTACTACCTAAGAAGGTTGGTGCTGACAACATTTCAGACTTCAAGCCCATTAGCCTCATTCATATGATCCCAAAAATCATCGCAAAAGCCATGGCGCTCCGCCTGCAGCCAAAAATGGATGGCATAATCTCAAACTGCCAAAGTGCATTCATTAAGACCAGAAGCATCCACGACAACTTCATGTATGTCCGCAACGCCACCCGCCGTCTACACCAAAACAAGACGCATGCACTGCTAATAAAGCTCGACATTGCCAAAGCCTTTGACACTGTGAGATGGGACTACATCCTCGACCTCATGCAGCGCAGGGGGTTCCCGCCTAGATGGCGAGCTTGGGCTTCCCTCATATGGTCAATCTCCACGTCGCGGGTACTGCTCAATGGGATCCCAGAAAAGGAAATTGCTCATGCTATAGGCCTAAGATAGGGTGACCCGCTTTCCCCTCTGCTGTTTGACCTAGCAATTTACCCATTGGGGAGAATCCTGGAGCTCGCCACCACTATGGGTATGCTTCATCCCCTGCCGGGAACGTTCCTCAAGTCTCGTGTCTCCTTGTATGCCGACGACGTGGTCATTTTCCTGTCCCCGGTGGCACAGGATGTCTCCAATCTTGCGGCCATTATGCACAATTTTGGGGTTGTCACGGGTTTAATAACCAATGCGGCCAAGAGGTCGGTGGCCCCTATCATATGCGAGGGCATTGACATTGCAGCTGTCATGCAAGATTTCCTGACTGGGGTGACCGGTTTCCCCCTAACTTATTTGGGGCTTCCGCTTTCCCTTGGTATACTTCGAAAGGTGGACCTTCAGCCCTTTGTGGATAAAGCCTCCGCCAAGCTCAACCTCTGGAAGGCAAAGTTTCTTAATCGGGCCGGGTGCTTGGAGTTGGTGAAATCTGTTCTGACTTACATGCCAATCTACTTGCTTACGGCCATCAAGGTGGACAAAGGAACCCTGAAGGCGCTTGATAAGATTCGGAGGGGTATGCTCTGGGCATGTAGTTGGGTGGTTTAAGGTGTGACGTCCTAAGAAGTTTGGAGGTTTGGGGATCCTGGATCTCGAGAAGTTTGTTAGATCCTTGAGCTTACGCTGGCTGTGGTACGAATGGGTGGCTCCAGGCAAAGCCTGGGTTGGGCTTGAAACCCCAAATGATAAGGCAGATAGGGATATGTTCAATGCTTGCACCAACGTCGAGATTGGGGACGGTAAGCGGGCTTCCTTTTGGAGCTTCTCATGGCTCAATGGGGTCAAACCCTAGATCGGTTGCTTCGTTGATTTTCGCTGCTTCCAGAAGAAAGAGGAGATGTGTCCTTGAGGCCATGGCTAACCGTACGTGGATGGCGGATATTTCTGTTTATTTTTTCACCGTCCAACACATTGAGCAGTTCATCAACCTTTGGGAGCTCTTGTAGGGGATCACTCTGGTCCCTGGCACTGACGATTCCATCAGTTGGAAGATGGCGGCAAACAGAGAGTACTCGGTAGGGTCGGCCTATAAGGCGCAGTTCCCGGGGTCCACTCTGCTCCTTCCAAAATGTCGTGTGGAAGGTTTGGGCTCCTCCAAAATGTCGTTTCTTTGCCTGGTTGGTGGTTCAGAACATGCTTTGGACTTCGGACCGCCTCGCCATGCAGGGATGACCTCATTCGCCGCAGTGCCAACTTTCCAGGTCCCAGCCTGAGACGGCACGTCACATCCTGTTCGAGTGCCGTTACTCCAGTCGGATATGGCACGCTACTAGTTCCTGGCTCTCCTGCCCCGACCTTGCACATATCTTGGATTTGACTAGGCCCACGGTCCTGCAGTACTGGCAAGCCTTGCCCTTGCTCCCTTCTGCCCACCCCAAGGGCCTGAAGACGGCAGTCACATTGATAACTTGGGAGATTTGGAAGGAAAGAGGTGTTAGAGTGTTCAACAACAAATTCCTGGCATCTCCAGAACATCAAGGATGGAAGCAGAAACTGGGTGCTCGCGGGCGCTAAGCATTTGGCGGCAATTTTAGCTTGAGTTTCCTCGTTCCTGTCTTGGCCTTTAATGGTCTTTTTATTTTTGGCTTAGTCCGTCCCATGTTTGATTCTCCTATATATTAATATAAAAGTCAAAACTTTTGCCTTTTTTTTTAAAGTTCATGTACTATTGTTGATTAAATTTTCTCTTTCCTTATCCACTTCAATGCGCGATCAAAGATGGTAAAATGCAATCAAAAGGATAGAATGCAATAAAAAAAGGCATATATCCTCCCGAGATTTGCCTTGTTTAATTGACAGCAAACATTCCCCGGTCCCGCTGTAGACGCAGGTCGGAACAAAGATTGAGTTCGCCGAACCAGGCCTACCCTACGTCCCTGAGCAACTAGTGACACACGAATCTCTTGTTTCCTCCTTTTATTAGGACACCCTTTCCCAGCACGACACATAACGTGCGCCACCGTATCCGTCATCGTGGATTTCCTTGTTTACTCGACCGATCCAGCCTCCAGCGGTGGTGGCCGGTGATGACACTTGAGATAAGCCTCCTCCACCCAGCCCCTGTTGCGCGCATGTTGGAACTGTGCCTTTGGGTGGGATCGACCCATCTCATCCCGACGTGACCAACAACGCAACACAAGGCAAGTACGCCCGCTTAGATGGCAACTTATTAAAGCTAATTAACGGGCATCCCCGCCTATAAAGAGGCGGCCGCCGCGCTGGCCACGGCCGCTGACAGGCAGTCGTCGTCGCTGGTCGGGCACAAGTTCTCCCTCGCGGCGCGGACCGAGTCGCCGAGACCCAGCCCAAAGCCGCCCGTCCGATCGGTGCCAAACGAGTCTCTCACTTTCCCAAACGGCCATTTTTTCTTCCTTCCCCTTCCGCGCATCGGCACCAGGTGGGGCGCGGAAATATCCTCCTCCTCCTGCCTCGGCGTGGTCGCGGGCGGAGATCCGGGAGCGGGAAGATGGCCAAGGGCGGCGGAGGAGCGGCGCTGCTGCCCGTGTCGGCGGAGCCGGGGAAGGGCGAAGGCGAGGCCGCGCTCTTCAAGGGCTCCGCCATGACCCGCCGCGGCGTGCTCGCCGCGCTCTCCTACATGTCCTGCTCCGGTACGTGCCTCGATCCGCGCCTCTCTGGACGCTTTCTGTGTGCGGTTGCGCTGTTGAACATAATAATTGGCGCGTTCACGCCGGCGGGCTTGTGGCTCGTCGCGTCAGCGTGGGAGGAACGGGTAGCACGCGGTCGGGCCCTAGTGATTTGGTGCAAAACATCGTGCTAACTCGTTGCTTCCGTTGGGCGTTACATCAGTCGTTCAGTTACTTAACTTGGGGATTTGGTTGGACAGAGTACATACTACTTAACAAAACTTATCTTACTGCTGCTAGTTCAGTTGCCACAAGTTACGCCCAAAGTAGTACATACTTCACAAAGCTTATCACGGTTAACTGTGCTGTGTCCTCTTGGCTTCTACCGGAGTATATTGTTTTTTCCTGGCATGTTTTGGTTTCATGGGGTCTCGTTTAGTGCCTTTTACGAATTTGGGGAGAACAGGTGGCCCGGTCTTGGGATTTTACCACTAATTGCAGGTTGTTTCCATTACGTGCTACTCGCGCACTTGGGAATTGGGTTAAGAGCTGGTATTCCGGTTAGCTAGCAGAGTTTTAATTAGGATTAATTTTGATAGCGATATTCTGGATTTATTTTGCATCCAGGAAGAATTTCAATACCCCGGCCGAATTTAGATTTCAACGAGAATAACTTTTCAATACAACACATACATCTCCCAACGAGCTGCACTGTGGGTCTGAAAATGTGTCCAAATTGTTTCAATGGCATGGCAGGAGAGAGCATATTCAGGTGGCCCCACTGACAACACACGCGCACACACAGAAAGAAAAGAAAGAATCTGGCAAACCCCTTCCCATTTAGACAGAATGAGCAGGCAGATACACATGATTCATCGCAAAATCTTAACTAGGAACGGAATCTTCTTGATGATTGCCTAGTTTTCTGCAATCTTCAGAAGCATTACAAAACCAGTTTCCACACAGATACTCCCTGATGACATTTTTTTGTTTCTCTTCTATTTCGTTGACGTCTTGAATTCCCTCGCTGATGTTGTTTACTTTAAAATGTGCAGTTTTGCTGGTGATGTTTAACAAGGCAGCTCTATCTTCTTATAATTTCCCTTGCGCAAACGTCATTACACTCCTTCAGGTACTTAATTCTGTTTGGACGTATTCTGGGAAAGTTTGTAGTGTTAATGTCCTCTTCTTGTTCTAGTTCGTGTGATTATTTTACTTATACTAGCTGTAAATCCACTCAAAAGAGATCAATTGATCTATGCCTGCAATATGTCTTATCAATAGTACTCTCTCTGTATCAAAATGTAAGATGTTTTAACTTTTCCTATACAAAATGTATCTAGACATGTTTTAGTGTCTAGATTCATATAAAAAGCTAAAACACCTTATATTTTGATACGGAGGGAGTAAACAAGTACCGATGCTTAGCAACTAAATCTTATATGAAACGACAAGATATTCCCACTTCTCTATAACACACAAATCTTTGTTAGTCTGTCCATAATGGTAGATTTCTAAAAGCCACATATTATGGTTCTGATTCATTTAATTGAAGAATGTTCCCGTTCTTATTCGAGGAGTTGTGGACAATGGACTCTGTTTTATTTGCAGCCTCTTAATATTGCAGTTATATACTCCCTCCGTCTCAAAATAAGTGTCGTTGAAATAGATGTATCTATTTTTGAAATACATCTAGATACATCCATTTGAGCGACAGTTATTTTAAGACAGAGGGAGTAGTTATTAATGGTGTATCATGTCTTAAGCAATAACTTTCTTTAACTGTAGGACCTGTTTGCTGAACTTATCATGGTATGATTTGTTCTCTCCTGTCTTCCTTTCTGACACCTAATCAACATGTGCAGATGGCGTGCTCAACATGCCTTCTTTATGTTCTGAGACGGTTAAAGATCATTTCCTTCACAAATAGTGAACCATCAGTACCTTCTGATTCACTATTCTTTGTGCCATTCAGAATATTGTTGCGTACTTCACCTCTTTCATTGTCTTATTTACTCTACATGGTATGTTTGTTCCCTCACATACAATTACAGTGCTGATCTACATATACGGAAATGTATACTATTTGCTTTGAATTCTGAATGATGTTTACTTTCCATGATGGTTTGCTAAAAGCTAGCTTCAATGGAATCTGTGCGTGGAGTAAATGTTCCTATGTATACAACTCTGAGGCGCACAACAGTAGCATTTACAATGACAATGGAGTATTTCTTGGCAAAGCAGAAGCACACTCCACCTATAATCGGCAGGTGAATGTCCACACATGTTATTTTCCTTTGCTTCTGTACTGTTTCAGCATAATTATTCTATAGCAGACAAACTCGGAATTGAATACCTAATCCTAGCTAGCTAGTATGAGCCTCTTTTGTGCAACAAACTCTTCTCCCAGCCAGTGTCCGCATGTACTTCAATTCCTATTTTTGACTGCCTGCTCTATCTTTTGTCCATCATTAGTAATAGAATTTACTGATGCTCTTGTTGTTACTGCACCCTGTTTCTGTAGCCTGGAATAAGATAACTATACCGTTGTAGCTTGTAACATGATGATCCTCATGTTCCGTTATGCTGAGCATTTTCCAAAACATAGCTCTGTTCTGAATGTGCCGTTTTCCACTTTCTGCTTGCTAACTAACTGTTAATCAGTGTGGCCTTGATTGTATTCGGAGCGTTTATCGCTGGATCCCGTGACTTATCGTTTGATGCTCGTGGGTATGCCATTGTCTTCGTCGCCAATATAACTACAGCTATTTATCTTGCTACGATAAATCGTATTGGTAATGCACCTCTTACCACCTATATTTCCAATCGAACTTGCATAATTTTCTAATCAGCACTTGTTTTGTTGTTTTAGGAAAATCTAGTGGGCTGAATAGCTTTGGCCTGATGTGGTGCAATGGTATCTTAATTGCCTGTATCAAACTTAGATCTGACTTCATACTTCACACATCATAAAATATACATAACTGTTTATCTGGATGTCAGGACTTGTTTGTGGACCTGCTGTGCTGTTCTTGACATATATTCAGGGTGACCTCAAGCGAACTATTGAATTTCCTTACCTATATTCCCCAGGATTCCAGGTACATGATTTATGCAGATTGCAGAACTAACTTGTATTTTGCCCTCCTGCAGCACTTGTGGTTTCAAATAACATTTTTATTATAAAAAATCATGATCATGTTTGCTCGTTAATTACTTCACTGTTGATGCTTGCATGACTGTCAATCTGTGGACTAACCTGTTAGTGTTAAGGGTTTGTCTTTGGCTTGCACATTAGCTTGGGAGGCATCATTTTATACCTTACTATCATGTCTGCGATCTTAACTAATCAAATATCCACTCAGTCTCAGAAATTAATTTGGTTGCACACATATTGTTGCTGTTTAGCCAGTCACACATGCTTACTGTTAGCTTAGGTGCTATGGACGCTACATTCTTATTTAACATTTTGTTGCTAAACTTTTATGATTGTAATAGGGTTGCTCTTCTTGCATAACATCTGAAATCTTTTGGGTAAAAATTATGTATTGTGCTTTGAGGATCCTTTTAGTTACTCTTGTAACCAGGAAGTCATATGTATACTATAGGCTTATAGCTGTCAAGAAGGCCTTGAGATTGCTGTTATGTGTTTATACTATATGCTAATTTCATAAAGCGTCCCATTTTACGTTTTTTCTCGGGATAGCTAGTGCCTATGGGTGGGTATCAACCATTATGACATAATTCCGTTTGTAGGTGGTGTTGCTATTTTCATGTATGCTAGCATTTCTGCTAAACTACACCATCTTCTGGAACACAATTCTGAACTCTGCTCTCACACAATCAATGTGTGGCAATTTGAAGGTATCGTCTCCATCCAGTTCTTCCATGCTACTCAACACACATGCAGTACTTTGAAATCTTCATGATTCTATTTCTGCAGGATTTCTTCACTGTTGGACTTGGTTGGGCGCTCTTTGGCGGGCTTCCTTTTGATCTGGTCAGTTTAAGCTTCTTGCTCATCAGCCGTTAGTTCTGTAGTCTGCTTTCCTGAATAATAACCCAACTGTTCTTATGGCAGCTTAATGTCATTGGTCAAGGGCTTGGCTTTTTTGGCTCTGGAATGTATGCCTACTGCAAGATCAGAGGAAAGTAGATTTTGATGCCCAAGGCCCAAGGGATCGAAGGGAAGGAAGTAGATACTGATGGTGGCAGTATGGCTTAACCGAATTAGCGTTCATCATGCTGTTTGCTCCCTGCATATGGGAGAGAAAATTTTGTAGGTTTTCGTGTGTGTGTGTGCATTTATGAACTACAGTTGTCCTGGGTAGAACATGAATGAACAGCCATTAATTGGCAAGGAAATAGTAGAATACAACAAGATTTCAGCATGTCTGCACCATCGTTACCGTAATTGGGTAGAGCATGATGAACAGCCATCGACCGACTCTCTTTACTGCTGCAATTGTAAGCTTCCTCCATACAGAACATAGTGGCATTGAGAGTAATCAAGTAACTAATAAATTGTAAAACTATATGTAGACAGAATAGTGTTCCATCTCATAAAAGGAAGAAGTGAGATAACCTCAAACGAATGGGATATGAACGAGTCTCTTTAGAGCATCTACAGCGCAAAGCGCATCGCCAGGCGCTTAAAGAATTGAGATCCCAACCATATGCAAGCGTCGATGCTAGAGGTGTACATTTTGTACATGTTTTGTAGGCGACAGACGCCTCTTTATGCGTCAGATGTCAAAAATGGCCAGGATTCACCTGCAAACTGTCAAAATAGGCAAGATTAATTTCCTAGCGCCACCAATATTAGCGCCGCACTAGAGCTGGGTGAAGATCTGGGAAGTGAGGAATAGAAGTTACATAAGCTGGGGTTTCTCGGACCTCACAGCTAAACCACGTCCCCGCATCACAAAGAGGCGGTTCTCAAGAATTTTATCTTCTCATCAGTGGTGATAAATATTGTGTCAGACTGCAAGAAAATTTTGACCAATGTGTTATTCTGGCTGCAGTTTCATGGAAAACCAACAGTTGCCAGCTTCAGACTATTAGACTATTCTAAGACGGCCAAAATAGCTTACAATGCCCTTGGGACATGCTGGAGTATCAGATCATCATTGTTGAACATGCAACAGCTTATTGTATAGTACAGTTGAAGAACCTTTCCGAAGAATACGCACCCATTCAGACTGAAACCAGTGGAACAAAACTTTCATAGCTTCAGAGAAGCTCAAAGGTCCTTGCAGAACAAACTTATGTCTAGAGCCTATATAAGCCAACAAAACTAACATTTCTGAACTTAGCTCAAACCCCACACATTCTATGGAAGATACGGCACATTTCACACGCTTCTATCTACCACAGCCCACCTCATCCAAAATTACTCAGTTGGCTTGTCTGGGTCATCTTCCTCGGGATCTTCCTTGTCAGGATCATCCTCCTGTGGCTCCTCTTGAGGTTGTGCTTCTTCCTCTTCTTCCTCCTCATCGTCATCCAGCGGATCGTCAGCTGGTAGTGGATGGGGCAATGGTGTTTTCATGGGGCTGAACTTTGGGAAGATGTCAGGTCTCCTCCCAGGCTTAGGTTTCTCCCATTCCTACAAATGTTTAATAGATGGCGGGCATCAGATTCAATGACAACAAAAAGGAAAAAATGGTTGATGGAACATATTCCCTACACAATTAGCTAGTATATTGGCATCGTTCGCAAAGATTTTTGCTAAATCACACATGCATATAACCATGATCATTAAAAATAGCAGGATATAACCATGATCATTGTCGCAGTGTAGCTCAGCAAGTCAGTGTAACAATAAAACAGAGACACGGGTCATGATTCATAGACAGAACACAATTGCAAGCAAAAATAGAAGACAACCTGAACATAATTTGACCTCACCTTAGGCCAATTCATAACTTCCCCCTAGTCCTAACATTATACTATCAACTTACCATGAAATATCTTCCATTAAATGTGCCCTAGGGTCACACAAGATATGTATTTGTGTTTGAAACAAGCAAGATAGCAACAAGCCCTTCAGCAAATGGACCATACGCTCCGGAACTTGTTTGTAAGAAATTAAATTATTAGCAGCATGACACCAAGACAACAGCTGAAAAATGGAAAGCTAGCTCACTATCTTCAAATATAACTGTAAGCTAACACTCCTAAACTACACAAGAAACGATGAAACAGCGATGTCACTAGCTCACTATCTACTAAGAACCTTTGTAATATCCAAACGCAAAAACCAACGTGCATCAGAATTTTCCTTTCCAATCACAATAACCTGTTCGCCACGATCTAGGGCATCCCTGTCGACTCCATTTCAACCCCCAATTCCTAAACCCCCGTAAATCGGAGTGTCTAAGCTAAGGTGACCACAAACGGGGCATTCAGTTCAGCATAGGGGAACTAACGAAATAACTAGGAAGGGGAACGGGTGGGGAAGAATTACGATGGGGAAATCCAGGGGCGAGCGCCGCGTAATCTTCTCCTCGTCGGGGGCCATACACACCACAAGGGCGTCCCACCTGCGCCGCCTCCTCGACGGGAGCGCCGCCCGCGCGACGAAGACGCCTCCGGATGCGGAGGCGGAGACGCCGAGAGGGCCGGGCGCCGCCACCGGTGGGGCGGCCGGGGCCAAGAGGCACCACGCGGACGCCATGGTGAGAGCTTAAGGGTAAGACGCTTCCCCTTGGGTGGAGGCCGAAGAAGTGTAGAAGTTGGGATGGAATTTGTGTTCCGTCCTTTCGTGCGGTCTAGCCGAGTTGCTGCGCCTAGTGTGAGACTGGCGGGTCGGACGGTTCTCATAGACCTTCTCCTTCGGCCGTTTTTTCTAGGGGTAAAAACAGCCTTTATTCAAGGATCAACAATCATAGGAATACAAAGGCCAACGGGCGGATTGAGGAGCCACACTTGGCGACACGGACCATCCGAAACTACAATACGCGCTAGACTATGTTGTGAGTTCGTCGTTCATGGCGAAAGGACAACAAGTCAAAACTTCTCCTTGTCTCTGTGATCTCCCGCACAATGTGTGCCTATTCTCCCATAGTGCCATCTGTCAGGCTTTCCACCACAGCCCGACAGTCACTGGCCACTATCACTCCTCGCGCGTTGATATCGCATGCAACCGCGACGCCCTCCCTCGCCTCCAATGTCTCCGGGTTGGTTCTACCCCGATAGACCACCGCTGAAGCCCCCAAGAACACACCATTCTCCGAGTACAGCAGCAACCGTCCCCTGTTCCATTTCTTTCCCCACAACCGTGTCCACATTGATTTTGATTAGGCCACTCGGTGGTGCTAACCAGCCTCCATTGGGACGAGCTCCAGCTATGGGTTGACTTTTTGTGCTCTTTTCTTTGCTGTGTTCCAGGTCCTCAATAAACCTTTCAACAAACAGATGTGTGGACAACGGGCTTTGGAACTGTTCTTCGTGGATTGCCTTTCGCCGCGCATGCCGCAGAGCCCAGAGGGTAATGAAAACCCTAACCTGGTCGTCCTCCTTGAGGGTCTCGACCATGTTGGTAGCCATAGACGGGCATCTCCCTCCGTCGAACCGCTCAACTGCTCAGTGATCTCCGCATCCATCAGTGCCCACACACACCGGGACATAGTGCAATCCAGGAGTGCATGCCTCCAAGAGTCTGCCGCTCCACAGAATTTGCAGCTATCGCCGCCTGTCATATTTCTATGCTTGCGCACATCATTAGTAGGGAGTGATTGCTTTGCTAGTCTCCATAGGAAAACCCTTATTTTCGAAGGTACCTGGGTCTTCCAAAGTGACGTCCAGCTCTTCTCCATCGCTGGCACATTTGATCCTCCTGATCTGTTCTCGATCCATGCCTCTCTCTTCTCTCTCGTACTCACCAACATGCGATATGCCAAGCGTACGGAGAAAACACCCTTTCGGTCATAGTGCCATGCCCAGAAATCCTCTTGCCTTCTATGGCTAAAAGGAATTTGTAACATGTGTTCCACATCCATCGGAAGCATGCACTCACGGAGCCTGTCCTCCTTCCAGGTCGCCATGGTAGCCTCGATGAAGTATCCCACCTTGGCAGGTGGTTTGTCAATGAGGCATGCTAGAGGGCGCAGCATGCCATCGCGAGGGATCCACTGATCATTCCATGGATCAGTATCCTCCCCCGTTCCAATCCTTCGAATTAGTCCTTGTTTCATGACTTGTATTCCTTCATGAAGAGCTCTCCATACCTGCGATGGCGCCGTTCCCACCCTCGCCTGCAGCAGGGTAGTATTGGGAAAATACACCGCCTTCAAGACCCTCGCGCTCAACGTGTCGGGGTTCTGGAGCACGCGCCAACCTTGTCTTGCCAGGAGGGATTGGTTGAAGAGACCGATGTCCCTAAACCCCAAGCCCCCCATATGTTTCGGTTTACACATCTCCCTCCATGAGACCCAACATGTCTTCCTCTCTCCATTCTTGCTTCCCCACCAGAACTTCCTCAATAATGAGTTAATATGTGCGCATAAGCCCTCCGGTAACCTGAAACAAGCCATAGAAAAAATCGGTATTGCCTGAGCAACGGATTTGATGAGAATATCCTTGCCCCCCGAGGACAAAACCCGCTCCATCCAGCCTTGGATCCTACTCCAAATTCGGTCCTTGATATATTTAAACGCATTCCCCTTGGATCGTCCCACGTCCGAAGACATCCCCAAGTACTTCTCGTTTAGAGTCTCATTATGAACGTCAAGTGTAGCTTGAACTCCCTCTTTGATTCCACTCGGGCATCCCCTGCTGAAGAAAATCTAAGATTTGTCCCGATTAATCCTTTGTCCCAACGCTAGACAATACTTATCTAGTAATTCTTGGATTTTACTCGCACTCTCCATCTCTGCCTTGAATAGCAACAGGTTGTCATCAGCAAATAAGAGGTGACTCACCGCCGGGGCTGACGGTGCCACCTTTAAACCTTGAAGCTCTGATGATAAAATGTGGTGTTTTAACATGCACGAAAGGCCCTTTGCCGCTATCAAGAACAGGTATGGCGAGATTGGGTCACCCTGCCTCACCCCCTAGAGGGTGCAAACTGCCATAGTTTCTCTCCATTAAACATGACCTGGAAAGAGACCGTAGTAACTAGTCGCATCACCATCTTAACCCAGAGCCAATGGAAACCCAACTTAGTCATTGCAGCCTCTAAATAGCTCCACTCAAGACGGTCATAAGCCTTCCTCATATCCAGTTTGAGCACACAGAAACGGTTTTTCTTCGCTCTATTCCGCTTCATAAAGTGTAAGCACTCATAAGCGGTAATAATGTTGTCCGTAATCAATCTGCCTGGGACAAAAGCCGACTATTCCTCCGAGATGATCTCCGGAAGACACACCTTCAGCCTGTTAGCTAGCACCTTTGAGACAATTTTGTAGATAACGTTGCAGAGGCTTATTGGTCGAAATTGGCCCAACTCCTCCGGGCTCGCCACTTTGGGGATCATCACTATCAAGGTCTTGTTTATCTCCTCCATACTATCCGTACCGTGCAACACTCTCAACACTGCCTCGATCACCTCTCCACCACATATATCCCAATGAGTTTGGAAAAAATGTGCGGGAAACCCGTCCGGGCCCGGAAACTTGGTCGGAAACATCTGAAACAAAGAAGCCTTCACCTCCTTCTCTCCAATAGGTTTCAGCAAGGATTCATTCATGCCGTCCGTGACCTTCACCGGAATTGTATCAATCACCTCCTGCATGTTTGTGACCCCCTCCGAGTTATATAAAGTCTCGTAGAACTCGCTTGTCAAATCGGCCATCTCCCGTATATCCTCAGTGATGACTCCATCAGGCTTCTTCAGGTTGGTAATACGGTTTCTCTTCTTCCTTTGGCTAGCTCGGAGGTGAAAGAATCTAGTGTTCTTATTGCCCTCCGCCAACCATTGTACTCTCGACCGTTGTCTCCACATCACTTCCTCCCGTCCGTATAAGTCCACAAGTCTTTGACAAACTTTTGTTTCCTCGTACGACGGTTCCTTCCTTGTTGCTTCTGCACACATTGCTATTAGCCTCTCAGTAAGCTGTCGTATTTCTCTTCTTACGTTACCGAAAGTACCTCTTCCCCACTCATCCAGTGAGTTTGACCCCGATGTAGTTTATTCTTTAACTCCGACATTGAGCTAGCTTTCCCCTGTGCTTGCCACACCTCCTCCAAGTGTGGTTTAAAGCGATCGTGAGATTCCCACATTATTTTGTACCTGAAGATGAGATCTCCAGTAAGTCTCCTCTGTCGGGCCATTTCCTTCCAACTCAGGAGGATCGGGCAATGATTAGAAGACACCCCCGTGAGGTGGCGTACCGTAGCCATTGGGAACATGCTGCACCAGTGCTCCGACGCTAGTGCTCTGTCCAAACGAACGCGGCAGAAAGAGCCCCCCGCCACTCGTCGTTCAAATGTCCATCTGTTTCCTTCATAGCCCAAGCCAGCCAGTTCGCATACATCCACCATATCCCTAAACCCTGCAATTTGGGACATGTTACGGTCCATCACCCCCTCATGTTCGTGTTGGTGTAGAACCTCGTTGAAGTCACTGATGCACAACCACGACAAGTTCGACGATGATTTGACATACTTGAGAATCTCCCAAGTTTTATGTATCTCCGATGTCTTAGCCTCTCCATACACGCATGTAAACCTCCAAGGATCACACTCCCCCTTGGTTATAATTGCATCTATGTGATACTGAGAATACGACAAAATCTCAACCTTTATTTCATTGTTCCAAAAAATACCGAGCCCACCACTGCGACCCGTACTACTAACAGCAAAACCTCTATCATAGCCAATATGTTTTGCTAGCCCTTCAACCCGTACGTTATGTAGCTGAGTTTCTAGTACAGAAAAGACAGTAGGTTTAACACGCTTTGCTAAATCGCAAAGCTCATGCACTGTCGCGTCTCCTCCAGCGCCGCGACAGTTGTAGCTTAGGGCACTCATTGTTCCTGGCAGGTCTCTGCGTCGGAGCCCGCCTCTTCGCTTGTTGACCCTTTCGTGTGCTTCTTTGGGACCGGTGGCTTCACAGGTGAAACTGCCACCTCCTTGCCCGTATCCTCCTTCTGCAGAGCTGCGTTCAGGTTCCTCCGTGCATCGGGAACCTCCTTGTCAGTTGTGAGCGCCAAAACCCTCGAGGGAGCTTCGGCCGCCTCCTTTGCAGTCTGTCCTCCAGTAGTTGGGCACTTGCGAGAGCCGATGTTCTGCCCTCCTCCCCGACCACCTCGGTTGTTCTCCTCCTCATGTGGATCAACTCTAACGCTAGTAGTCTGAGGGTGCCAGTCCTCCACCGGCGCTATCATCCAGGTGCCATACTGTTTTCCGCTCTCCTCATGGACCCCATCTCCACACTCCAGCTCGGTGTGTCCAAACAGCCCGCACACGTCACATAACCGTGGCAGTTTCTCGTAGAGTACGAGGAAAGACACCTTCTCCTGTCCCTCCGGGTGCAGGCCAACAACCCTAGTTAGGGCTCTGTTAACATCGAGCTTAACTCGCGCTCGCACAAAACGTGTGCCGCTTGCTCCCAGAGCGCACAAATCCACGCTCTTCACCTCCCCAATGCGTGCCGCCATATCTCTCATGAGCGCGTCCTTTCTGAACAATGGGGGTACTCCTCGCACCTGCGCCCACACATGGATGCGATCCAAGATCACAGATTTTGGGTCTGTGATCCCATCGTAGGGATCTACCATGACTCCTTGCTGTCGGAAGATCCATGGCCCCTCGTTCATCACCCTATTCCAGTCACCCAGGCATGAAACTTGGAGGAGAAACAGGTTATCTTCAATCGGGTGTATCGACCACTTTTTGGCCAGGCCCCATGCAATATCCATCTTCTGGAAGAACGGACCTTCTCCTTCGGCTGACAAAGGCGTGTTTGCTAGATCGCACCCACTATATCTCGAGTTCTAACTCGGACTCGCCCACGTACCAGTTACGAGCGGGCCGGCCCATTAGTGGTTCTCTTAACTAGAAAATTATACCAAAATAAGGGAGCAAGGCAAAATTCGAACCTGGGATCTTTTTTTATTATTGTTCTTCCTTTTTCTGTTTTCTTTTTTCCCATTTTCTTTTCTGTTTCTTTTTTCTTTTCCGTTTTATTCTTTATTTTTATGTTTTATTATTTAATCTTAGTTTCATTTTTCTTTTATTTGAAAATATCCGTTTGTGATATTTATAAAATACGAATTCTTTCTTGACTATGAACAAATGTTGAAAATAATTTTTTTAAATGAACAAATTTAAAAATGAACAAATTTTGAAATGAACATTTTCTAATATAAATAATTTTTTTCTTTGTTTCTTTCAAAATTGTTCATTTTGAAAAAATAAAAAATTTGTTCACAATTTCTAAAAAATATTCATTTTTTGAAAAAAAAAACTCACTATTTTATTATTTTTTATTTTCAGAATTTTTTCTCCATGTTAATAAACTGTTCATTTTCAAAAATTGTTCACCATGTTATTTTTAAAGTTGTTCACCATTTAGAAAATATTCATTTTAAGTTATACTAGCAAACATGCCCATGCGATGCTATGGGCTAATTTTTTTACTCCCTCCGTTCCATATTATAGTACGTTTTGGCTAGGTAAATTAATTTGTCAAAACGGATTATAATATGGAACATAGGAAGTATTTGTTTAAATAAATGGAAAACAAGTGTCCGACAAGTTATCAAAACTAAACCAACACGCAAATATAGAGTTATAAGTCATTAGAAGATTCTAAAATGTAATATTGTTATTCATAAATAAGTATTTGGCCATCAATGTGTTGAACATCTTCATATAGTTGAAGATGACTATTTTTCTCTTCATATAGTTGAAGATGACTATTTTTCTCCCTACATATAAAAAAATGTGAAACCAATTGTCAAAAAAAAAAGTATACCCTACACTTTCCCAAAAACAGTTTTATTATAAATCCTCCACTTAAATAGTTTAAACAAAGGGTTATAGAGTTTAAATTAGAAGTAGCGTATTTCTTTTAGCCAATCATCACATGTGCCTCCACAAGCCAAAAATTGAAAATTATTTAAACAGTTTTGTGTTTGTCATGGTATCGATCACGGCAGCACCAAAAGGGAGATCCTAGTGGTGTTTAAAGAAGGGACAGGCTAGCAAGCGGTGGCGTTGGCGTGGGATTGGATAGCAAGCATGTAGACACAAGATGTACCCAGGTTCATGGTCTTGTCGAGGTAAAGCGCCTACTCCTGCTTCTCTCTTCTTTCTATTGATGTACAAGTTACAAGATTGTTCTCTGAACTCTCAGTCTCTCAGTGTATGTCTCTCAAAGGTGGAAGAGAGATCGCCCCTTGCTACTAAGGCCTGGCCAGCCCTTATATACTGTCGGGTTGGCTGGCTTATAAATGGGCCCGGCTAGTTCAAGACCAGCCGGGGGGATTCTCGGGACAAACGCCTTCGTCCTTCGGCCCTTGAACCCGGTTGGTGCCGTATCGCGTGCCGTACGTTGGCAGCGCCTTGCCCATCTTCGCGTACCCGGGAGCCACTCCTGGCTTCCCGATGACTGCCCATGACTTTGTACCTGAGCCGTACGCCGGGTACCCCGAGCCCATGCGGCGAGCACCAGGCGGAGTAGACAGGTACCGGCTAGCTTGAGTTGATATACCGCGGGCCGTACGCGGGTACGGCCCAGCCCATGCCGGAGTACCCCGAGCAGCCGGAGAGTAGGTGTACTGCGCCGCGTAGGGTGGCACCGTGGCCCTCGTGAGCCTAGGAGTTGGCGTGTTCGCCATACTTCTCCGTACCGGTTGACTTGTGGAGTAGCCGGGCTGTATTAGCGTCCGACTAGGCAGTCGGTCGCTCATCGTTGGCCGGTTGAGCAACCGGCGGGTGAGCATCGACCTCCGTTCAGCCGGTGGATGGAGGCCTAGCGCCAAGCTAGTGCACTTGGCCTTGTGAAGGTACGGAACTCCAACGTCAGGCTTATTCTTTCCGCCTGGTGAAGGAACCCAGGGATCATCCCCCCGACACTAGCCCCCGAACAGGTGGGAGTTAAGGAACCGGTGTGCCGGGTGCGAAGCTCCCGTCTGTTTTCTTGGTTCTTGCCGGCTCCCCCAGCCGGTAAGGCGCGTGACGCATAGGTGTCTCCGCGGGGCCGTCTGGTGGTGACGTCATTATCCACCCTGGTGACGTTGCTGATGACGCGAAGGGTCGCGTGGGCCTGTGGCCGCAGTCAAGTCGATGTCGTCGATTTGTTTCTCGTGTTGGGATCTTCTGTGGCCTGGAAGGCCGTTAGGGATCCTTTGCGGCGCACTTCCCACGATCCCTCGTTTCTCGCGCCACGTGGAGGGATCATGGGCGGCAGTTTCTGCCACGCGCCGCGCATCCGCCGGCCCCAGGCCGCTATAAGTAGGGGCGGAGGGCCCGTTCGTGGTCTTCTCCGCCACTTCTCCATTCCCGAGCGCCTCTCTTCCTCCTGCACCCTCTTGCGCCCTTCTTCGCTACTCACTGCGCTGCCGCTGCGTGCTCGTCTTCGACCGCCCCCACACTTCCCCACGAGGTCCATGGCCGGATCGAGGAGGGCGGTGGCCATCGCCGATGAGGCGCCTGGGCGGGTTCCTGTGTTACGCGGGGAGACCTCCGCCACTACCGGGGCCTTGGCTTCTTCGGCCGAGCGTCGACGGTGGCGGTGCCGAGCTGCATCCGCATGGAGGATACCGAGCTCGACGAGGGGCTTCGGACGGTGCTGCGCGCCCCGCCGGAGTTCGAGCTCTCGCCACGACCGCAGCCGAACGAGCGCGTCTTCTTCCTCTCCCATCTCGACCGCGGCCTCATGCCCCGGGTGAGCACCTTCATCATCTCCTTCCTCTCCCACTTCGGGATCCAGATCCACCATCTGGGGCCCAACGCGATGACTGATGACCCACAAGTATAGGGGATCGCAACAGTCTTCGAGGGAAGTAAAACCCAAATTTATTGATTCGACACAAGGGGAGCCAAAGAATATTTGTGAGCCTTAACAAGTGAGTTGTCAATTCACCTGCACCTGAAAGTACTTTTGTTCATTGTGGTTTATCAGTAGTAACAGTTTTATAGTAGCAGCAGTAGTGAAATAATAGCAGCAGTGGAATGAAAACAACAACAGCAGTAGTGTTTGAAGTAAACAGCGGGATTAAATATTGTAGGCATAGGGATGGATGAACGGGCATTGCATGGATAAGAAATTTAAATAATGATCATGTCAGGGGCATTGCAGATAAATAACATAAATCATCCAAGCACTAAGTAAACATATGCATGTGTTCCGTAAATAGTCGTACGTGCTCGCAATGAGAATTTGCACAACATCTTTTGTCCTACCAGCCCATTTTCAGCGGGGCCTCAAGGGAACTGCTGGTAATCAAGGTGTTCCTTTTAATAGAACACCGGAGCAAAGCATTAACACTCCGTGAACACATGTGATCCTCACATCGCAGCCATCCCCTCCTGTTGTCCCAATTTCTGTCACTTTGGGGCCTCGGGTTCTGGACAACGATATGTGTAAACAACTTGCAGGTATGATCAAGAAACAATAATTATCATCGTGATTAAATAACATGTTCAGATCTGAGATCATGGCGCTCGGTCCCAAAGTGGCAAGCATTAAGCATAACAAGTCGCAACAATGTCAATAGCAGTAATAGAGGATACTAGGCACTATGCCCTAACAATCACGACATTATTACATGAACGATCTCATCCAATCCCTACCATCCCCTTCAGCCTACAGCGGGGGAATTACTCACACATGGATGGGGGAAACATGGATGGTCGATGGAGAGGCGTTGGTGATGACGATGGAGATGATATCCTCCACTTCCCCGTCCCGGCAGGGTGCCAGAACAGGAACTTCTGATCCCCGAATCGAGGTTCGGGACAGTGGTGGCGCTCTGTTGTGTTTTTGTGGAATATGACGAAGCCCCTCGGGTTTTAGGGTTGGAGGCTACTTGTAGTCAAAAGGGGAGTCCGAGGGGGACTCTGGGGGGCCCACACCCTATGCTGGCGCGGCCAGGGGGTGTGGCCACCCTGTGGCTCCTCTCCTAGCCCCCTTCTGGCTCTCGGGGTCTTCCGGGGGTGAAAACATCAATGGGCTCTTTTCTGGGCATTTTCCCGAAAGTTGATTTTTCTGCACAAAAACAAGACACCAAGGTAATTCTGCTGAAAACAACGTTAGTCCGTGTTAGTTGTATCCAAAACACACAAGTTTAGAGGAAAACAATAAGAAAAGTGTTCAGAAAAGGAGATACATTTTCGATGTATCAACTCCCCCCAAGCTTAGCTTATTGCTTGTCCTTAAGTAATTCAGTGACAACTAAGTGCGATAAAATACTTTTACGAACACATTTCTTTCATATGATGTAAATATATTCACTATGTGATCAAAGACTTAATTATGCTCATGATAAGATACATGCAAGATACTGTCACTTAATAGCTATGCAAACCATGGAGAGATAACAACATATTAATAATAAACAACATGAAGCATAACTATTTGCAAGATTGAAATATTCATAATAGGATATGATAAAGTGGTATCTCGCTTGCCCTTAAATGTGGGGCAAAACATAAATGCCAGGGCACCTCTGAAGTTCAAGGGAAGACTAGAAGTAAAGATATCAAAGATGCAAGTATCAAGAATATACCACAATCAACCGTGCTTTGGGACAAACACATCACACTAAGAATGACCATTGTGCTCTCAAGAAAGTGCTCAAAGAATAAGGCGGAGACTCAACATAAAAGTAAAAGAAAGGCCCTTCGCAGAGGGAAGCATGGATCACTCATGTGCTAGAGCTTTTTATTTTATTAAACAGAGGTATTGAAAACATTTTGAGAGAGGTGTATGCTTATGTCAACGAATGGTAAACAGACAATACAATACGTTACAAGCCAACTGGATTCACAAGAGCGGCTCCCATGTGAAGGACGCATCTGGGTAGAAGGTCATCCCTCTTTCTCTTTTGTTTACACAATTATGCTTTGACCGATAAATCAGAGGCAACAAGAGTGAAGAGAAATTGTGTGTATTAATTTGGGGCTGGGCACCCCGCTGCCAGCTCTTCTATCATTTGGATAAGCGGATGAAGCCACTAGTCCAGGGTGTGAAATCCAATCAACAAGTGAGATAAATATTCTCTATTTACGTCCTCATGAGCTAAAACAGTGGCACAAAACATGAATAATTTTTAGCAGGTTTTAAAGGTAGCACATGAGCAATTTACTTGGAGTGGCGGTTAAATACCACATATAGGTAGGTATGGTGGACACATTTGGTAGACTTCGGTTTTCAGAGATTTGAATGCACGAGTAGAGCTCATACTCAGTATAGGTGATGGCTAGCAATAGACAGGGAGCGACAATCAAGAGAGCAACAACTATCATAATCATGTTTGCGACAAAGTAAAATTAACTGAGGCATAAAATTGATACTAGAACTCTGAGGCAAAATAAACCATCGAGGCTTATTGACTTTTTGTTTTCAGTCTTAGCATGCGCAAGCATGTGCCAAGTTGATTAAAATGAAACAGTCAGAGGAGGCTACCACAATATCATGACCTTCTATGAATAGAACAATGCGAACAAATATTTATATGACATGTCATTTACTATTAATAAATTGGAACAAAACATGAGAGAGCATAAACTATTAAGCAGCCATTAAGTCACATATATCTTATACGAACAAACTAAGCATGCCCACATAGATGGATATATGTACAACAATGAAAGCAAATAGAATTCATACCAGCCTCTCACCACAACTTGAATTGTCGTATATCGTCATTATTTCTCTTCACTTGTGGCTCGAATAATATATAATCAAAACCAAGCTCCAATGGAATCACGAACGACTGTTGAACTCTGCAACAAACTTTACAAAACCAAAGAAGACAACAAATATTTTTGGTTTTTCCAATTAAAGCACGAACAAAAAGAGAGCAAGCAAACAAAGCAAAAGTCATTTTGGATTTTCAAAATGAAACAAGAACAAAAGAAAGCAAACAAACAAACCAAATAAAATATTTTTGGGTTTTTGAATATTAAACTGCAACTAAAAGATAAAGCAAACCAAATAGAGAAACTAATAGAGAGAAACAACAGAAATATTTTTGGTCTTTTTGTGTTTTGGAAAGCGAAAACAAAACAATAAAAACAAAGAGAAATAAGAGAAACGAAAACAAACGAAAGAACAAAGAGAAAACATGGATATACAAAGAACCGACCGAACATAATATATAAATGAGTGTGATGTCGGTATACCTCCCCCCAAGCTTAGGCTTTTGGCCTAAGTGGAGATTAATCAAAGTGCGGGAAATATCCCCACTGCGGTGGGTCATCCCTCACGTGGTCGTACTCGGGCGCATGAGAAGAAGATGAAGCAGCCGACGCATAGTCATAACCGGGGTGCTGATATGGAATCCCCGTGGCATCATAGGGATGGACGAAATCACCATCATCCCCCTCTTCGGCGTCCTCCTATTGCTGGGGGAGATGCTCAAGGTATGTATCCAGATCACTCTCAGGAAGCTCCCATCCTTGCCTGTTATTAAGATAAAAAAGAGGTGCATGCAAAAGTACTTCTCTAACAGTTTTAACAACTCTCCACCCGGATCGTTTGGAGAAAGTTAATTCAAAAGATAAATTATGTAAGTGAGCATGAGTAGAAAGAAACTAATGTTGAACCATGGAAACAATATTAAGCCTCTCTATAGGAAACTGAACGTCTAGAGGGTGTGGCTCCAAACCATGCAAAGCTAGCAAGCGCGAGGTAATAAGACCTCCACAAACTCCGCCCTTCTCACGGTTCTGTGAGAGACGGTAAGCAATCAAAGCGCCAAAATTATAAGACCTATCGTGTCTCAAAGCAACAGCAATAAACGCCAAATCATAAACAGATAACTTGCTAGTAGATTTCCTAGCTAATACACATTTAGAAAATGAAGTAGGCAAAGTATCGAATGCTAGGGAGTTGAATTTCATGAATTTTACCGCTCTCCCCTGCGAAGCTTCAGCCTTGGCAAATCTCTCCATATAAATCCAGTAGTGGTTTGGGCTGCCCACTTATTTTCTCACAAGACCCCCACTCAGGTACCTTAATAGCTGCACACAAAACACTAAAATGCAGGCTCACAGCTTTATTATAAATCTTATAGTGGACCATTGGGTAGTTGGAGACCATTTAAAACAAAAATCCTGCACCACAGACATAGTTAGTTTCACATATTGGATGGGCTCATCCTCAATGAAACACTGTAAACTTGCATTATGCACTAGAGTGTTAAAATCCTGCAGAATTCCTGTAACTTGCATAAATTCCCGACATGGATAGATTGATGGTAACACCCTCTCTTCACGGTGCACGAGCATGAACTCATGCACCTCCAACTCATGATGGTTTAGTTGATAAGCATTGTGCTCCATCTCTGAAATTTTTCAACAATCATCATAAAAATTAATTTCAAGCAACTATAAGGTGGAAACTACCATAGATACTTATATGAGAGATAAACATACATCAAAACTATATTATTTCTACTCAAATCAAGCATGCAAACTCACATAAGCTGTCACCTACAGTACCAAAATACTCAAGAAATACTTCACTAAACAAAATTATACTTGGATCATTGGAGGAGTCATATGCCGGAGATCAAACACACCAAAAATCAGCACAAATGATGGGTTGAAGAGGGAGATCAAAAATCCATAGGAAGAACAACAAGAACACGGGTTCCAGCAAATATTTTCAGCTTTGGGGGTGAGAGAGAAGACTTTGGCAGTGGAGAGATTAAGTGGAGGGCCAGAGGGCCCTACACCATGTGCTGGCACCACTAGGGGGCTGGCCGCGCCACCCTGGGGTGTGCCTGCCTGGTGGGTCCCCCTGGGGTCTCCCAGGTGGCTTTCTGCCTCATTTTTGACGTAAAAATTTATTATAATTTTTCTGGAATTTTTCGAGAAACTATATTTTTGAGGTATTTCCAGAATTTTAATAATTAATAAAAACCGGGAAAACGAAAGTGAAAACGTGGAAAAAAAAACCAAAACCAGAACTACAAAGGTTCTATGACACTCCAATGAAAGAATAACCAAATAAAAAAAAGGTTGTAGTGGTGAAAACAAAAGTATGGGTGGTGAAAACATTTTCCATTTCATTTAAAATCATTTTGTTAACAAGGGTGATCAAGTCTTGGTACCAAAATAATTTTCTATGAAACAAAACTTTGTTTCTCACTAAATACTCATGTTACCTCAACCTTGATAGGCATAGTCCCAATCATAATAATTTCATATTCTTTTGGTGGCTTTGGAATAGGACAATAAAATTCTCCAATCTTGATGGTCTCAACATTTTCAATGGAATTTAGTCCATATTTTATATCAATCTTCTTGGGAAAATAAACAGTGTGCTCTTTATCACTAACATTAAAAGTAACTTTTCCTTGATTGCAATCAATAACAGCCCCTGCAGTATTAAGAAAATGTCTTCCAAGAATAATAGACATATTATCATCTTCAGGCATTTCCAACACAACAAAGTCAGTTAATATCAGACAATTATTAGCAACTTGAACAAGAACATTCTCACATATACCCGCAGGAATAACAGTAGACTTATCAGCCATTTGCCAAAATATATCAGTTGGTATCAATTTTTCTAGGAGGAGTCTTTTATAGAGAGTAAAAGGCATGACACTAACTCAAGCTCCCAGATCACACAATGCAGTTCTAACATAATTATTTTTAATAGAACATGGAATAGTAGGTATACCAGGGTCTCCAAGCTTCTCAGGAACCTTGCCATTAAAAGAGTAATTGGTAAGCATAGTGGAGATTTCCTCATTAGGAATCTTCCTTTTGTTAGAGAAAATATCTTTCATATATTTTTCATAATGAGGCAATTTAATAGCATCAGTTAAAGGAATTTGCAAGAACAAAGGTTTCATCCATTCACAAAACTTGTTATAGTGTTCTTCTTCTTTTGATTTGCGTTTCTTATTAGGAAAAGGCATTGGTTTTTGTACCAAAGGTTCTCTCTCATTACCATGTTTATTAGCAATGAAATCTTCCTTAGTATACTTTGTAGTTTTAGCTTGCTTTGCAGGTTCAGCTACAGGTTCTTCTTTATCAGAAGCATCATTATTTTCATTACCACTTTCAGTTTCAGCATCAGAGATAGATATACTATTAGGATCTTTAGCAAGTTCAGAGGATTCTACAAACATTTTTATGTTTCTTCTTCTTTTTCTTCTTAGTATGAATAACATCATTATTAGTTTGCTGAGAATCTTGTTCAATTCTTTTAGGATGTCCCTCAGGATATAAAGGATCTTGTGTAGCAATACCACTTCTAGTTCTTATTTCATAAGCATGTTTTTCTTTAGAAGCATTAACTAGCAAATATTTTTGCACTTTAGCAAGTTGATCAATTTGAGTTTAAACCATTTGAAAATGTTTAACAAGCATTTTAACATCATTAGAGGTTCTTTCTATAATACCATGCAAATTATCAATAGCTCTAGAGTTTCCCGTAAGGTGGTTCTTCACTCTCATATTAAAATTATCTTGCATGATAACATAATTATCAAATTCATCTAAACATTGATCAGGAGGTTTGTTATAGGGAATATCTCTACTATCAAAATATTGGAGAGAGTGTACCTCAATGGTGGATGAGTGAGGGATTGGCTTACATAATTCCTCTATAGGTGGAAGATTCTTCACATATTCAGATTTAATACCACTCTCTTTAAGAGATTGGCTTATCTCATCACTTCATCATTTAATTCAATCATTCCCCTCTTCTTGGGTGTTGGTGTTGGTGTAGGTACTGGAGTAGGAGTCGGCTCAGGCTGAATCATAGTCCAATCATCATGATTTTGGCTTATTTTAGCCATTAATTCCTCAACTTCTTCTAGAATTCTTTGCCTGAAAATACAACCAGCACAACTATCCAGGTATGCCCTAGATTCAACAATTAGTCTATTATAGAATATATCAAGAAGTTTATTATCTTCTAGCTCATGCCCAGGTGTAGCTCTAACTAAAGAACAGAACCTTGCCCAAGATACAGGCAATTTCTCTTCTTCCAATTGCTTAAAATTAAATATACTTTGTAAAGCAGCATGTTGAGCACTAGCAGGAAAATATTTCTGAAAGAAAGCATTAACGAAACCAATAGGACTATCAATAGATCCAGGAGAAAAATTGTTAAACCAAGTTTTAGCTTCATCCTTTAATGAGAAAGGGAATACTTTAGCAACAAGGTAGCTACGTTTCTTAAGATCATCCGAGAATAAACTACTCAAAGAGGAGATCTCATTCATATGTTGCATAGCACTTTCATTTTCAGTTCCACAAAAAGGTTCTTTCTCAACAATAGATATATAAGATAAATCAAGAGAGAAATCATAATCCTTATCCCTAATATTAATAGGAGAAGTGGCAAACTTAGCATCAGGAGATAATTTATATTTAACATCACGACTCTCCATAAGACGTATAGTAACATATTTATCCTTCATAGCATGTATTTCATCAATAAGATCATCACTCAATTCAATATAGGCATCATCAAAATCATCACTAGGGTTCTCTCTAAACTCAGGTGAAAAAGCAGGAGTAACAGGATTTTTATCAGGAAATTCAGTGTTTGCAATATTTTTAGCTTTAGCAATAGTAGCATTTAAGAAAGGACCGAGAGAACCACTCTCATCAAGCACAGTAGAAGCATCATCAAAAGTATCAGAAGCATTTTCAGATTCAGCAGAAGTAGCATGTGTAGCATGTGTATGTGGTGGTGTAAGCAGCTTATTCATAACAGACGGTGAATCAAGAGCAACAGAGGTGTTCAGAGTTGTACCTCTTCTTGTAGTGGATGGTAATATATGAACTCTTCCATCACGAGACTTACCCATGATGAATGATTGACAGTAGATAATAATACTCTCCGGTGAGCTCGCAAATAAAGCTATGCTCCCCGGCAACGGCGCCAGAAAATAGTCTTGATGACCCACAAGTATAGGGGACCGCAATAGTCCTCCAGGGAAGTAGAACCCAAATTTATTGATTCGACACAAGGGTAGCCAAATAATATTGTGAGCCTTAACAAGTGAGTTGTTAATTCACCTGCACCTGAAAGTACTTTTGTTCATAGTGGTTTATCAGTAGTAACAGTTTTATAGTAGCAGCAGTAGTGAAATAATAGCAGCAGTGGAATGAAAACAGCAGCAACAGTAGTGTTTGAAGTAAACAGCGGGATTAAATACTGTAGGCATAGGGATGGATGAACGGGCGTTGCATGGATAAGAAAGTTCAAATAATGATCATGTCAGGGGCATTGCAGATAAATAAGATAAATCATCCAAGCACTAAGTAACCATAGGCATGTGTTCCGTAAATAATCGTACGTGCTCGCAATGAGAACTTGCACAACATCTTTTGTCTTACCAACACGTTTTTAGCGGGGCCTCAAGGGAACTACTGGTAATTAAGGTGTTCCTTTTAATAGAACACCGGAGCAAAGCATTAACACTTCGTGAACACACGTGATCTTCACATCGCAGCCATCCCCTCCGGTTGTCCCAATTTCTGTCACTTCGGGGCCTCGGGTTCCGGACAACGGTATGTGTAAACAACTTGCAGGTATGATCAAGAAACAATAATTATTATCGTGATTCAATAACATGTTCAGATCTGAGATCATGGCACTCGGGCCCAAAGTGGCAAGCATTAAGCATAAAAAGTTGCAACAATGTCAATAGCACTAATAGAGGATACTAGGCACTATGCCCTAACAATCATGGCATTATTACATGAACGATCTCATCCAATCCCTACCATCCCCTTCAGCCTACGGCGGGGAAATTACTCACACATGGATGGGGGAAACATGGATGGTCGATGGAGAGGCGTTGGCGATGATGATGGCGATGATCTCCTCCACTTCCCCGTCCCGACAGTGTCACGACCCCGGACCCAGAGATATACATACTGTTATGTTCTCCTAGACATAGACCCACATGGGCTTCAGGGTTACCAGCCCCGGCCGCAACAAACAACGGCAGGCAGACTAGGTTCATCGACACGCAGGCCGGATCACCATAGGACTACTAATCCTTTTGTCCATGCTAGTCATAACAAACTATGCATAACCAAGCGTCCACGAGTCGAATGAAACTGAAGGAAACGGGACCAAAGCTATATAGAGCTGCTATGTGTCCAGAAAGTGCAACAACAATCGATGGTTACTAGGGTTACCTAGCCCTAGGCCGAATCACATCGACAGGCGGGCTCGGACATGGATCATCGGCTCCACAACCCCTCGACTGCGACAACTACGCAGGCATAGCCAAAACTGTATAACGATGAGCTCGAAACCAACAACCGATCAAAGCAAAACTCTAAACATGGAAGCTGTATTCAACAGGTGTTACTAGAGTATAGCTTTACAAACAGAGGTCACATGACCCAACATTACATCAGGCAACAGAAGGAAAGTTATGTTGCTAAACAACAAGAATCAAAAGGCCTAAGAGGCTGCAACATAAGGCGACGTCCCAGCCCATAGATTCCAGGCTGCTACCTGGGAACCCCAAACTACTTGTCGATGTCCACGTTGAACCACCACTGAAGTGACGAACTCCTCCTGAACCAAATTTAAGCAAACCTGAGTACGGGAGGTACTCAACAAGACTTAGTTAACCTATTATATATCTGCTAGTTTAATAAAGGGTTTTATGAAGGTTGATTTGCGTAAAGCAATCTTTATTTACCAAATCGAGGAGGAATAGCACGTCTCATAGAAGGTTTTCAAAATAGATGAGAAACTCACTACTGTAATCATCATCATCATCATTTCAATCCACCAACATCAATTCCCAGCATCTCACATGCTATAAGGATCACCCCTCTCGGCATCTCCGAGGAAGCACCTTTCATCTATTGCCTCCATGCTTTGTCAACATCTTTTATGTCATGTTCAAGTTATCTATGGCCAAACTACTTCACCAAGTCGTCCTTAACTGCAGACACGACTTCTCGAAAAGATTTATCCCTGCAGGGGGTATACTTTACCAACACGTACCAACCGACTCTTAATGCCAAGCTATTGGCACAATTACGACGATGTGCCGACAGAGTTTGGTCGGCCACGACCTTTACCTTGCTCGGACCTATCCATGAGTCAACCCAAACAGGGCCACCCCGTCAACAGGGAGTTGGCCACCTCCTGACGGCTCCTGTTCTGTGAGGCGGGATCAAGATCCGTGTTCGTCCATCACTTGTCCCGATCACGCTCTAAACACCTCCAAAAGGTTTTTGACTCACACACAGATGGAACTCCCAAACTACGTGACTCACGGATAGAGCCGAACAAGTTAGTTAGTCGAGCGAGGCTCATGGCCATCGCGCATGGTTGTACGCCCAGTCTTGGCTTCTGCACCCAACCTTACTCCTAGGGCTGGCAAGTTCGAAACAAACATCCACTTCCCAAGTGGCCTCCCATCCAAGCCTTAGTCAGGTTAACCACACAATGCTCATCTTACCTTGTCATCATATCATACTAGGTTATCGTAGCTTTGATTCATCAACCAGATGGAGCAGAGGTAAACAACATATAAAACTAAGCGAAGCAGATATGAGGCTCGGGCGATGCGCACAAGCAAATCTATGGCGGCTAGGAGCACTGGATCAGGATACCGAGGCAATGCGGTATATAGGTGAACTATATCTACTAGCATCAAATACTTTTCAATCGAATGCAAAAGTACGAGAATCAAATGTTGTTGGTAAACATATATGAGCAGATAAGAGGTTATGCTTGCCTTGTTTATAAGAAAACCAATAGAAATTTCTTCTCGGATAAATGCTTGACTTGTCGGTTAAGATCAAGTATTCGTCATGGAACTGCTGGCCTTCACTTCGGAGTCGGATTCTATCGAGGGGGAAACAACACCGAAAAGAACAACAACAATCAAACATGGCATCGATACAATGCACAATATGTATTCATGAGCAAGTTAATGCACTAAAATAAATCCCTAAGCATGAGGATAGGCTTGCTAGGGTTCATATGTCAATTAAGCATTTTTACTGAATTTATCCCGAAATAGACCCCGGAGGGGCAATTCGGCAATTCTGAAAGTGTGTGCCATTTTAATTGCTCAAATGGGGTTGAAAACATCATAAATGGATTGCATTTTTCATTTTGAGCAATGTGGTATATAACTTTTAATTTTCTAATTTTATTGTATAAAAACTTATTTTTCTATTTTAAAATGATTAAACAACATTAAATAATGCTCATTTTTGAACTTTGTCAAACATACATGAAAATGACATTGTTGGGTTGTAAATAATTTTCTAAACAATTTGGTACCTTCCTTTTATTTTTTGAGGTGTAAAACATTAGTTATTCAATTAATTAATTTAACTATTTTTCTGTTTATTATTAACCCTTTTTTGGAAAGAGACAAAACAGATTATGACGTCGTCGTGACGTCCAGGTGACTTCATCAATGGCACAGAGGCCCTGTTGTGGAAGCAATCGATCGATTGATCGCAAATTTCCCGAATCAAAATGCACCACGATGTAGAGGGGACCGAGAGGGAACTAGAGGTGGTGGCGCCGCTAGCTAAAGGTCGCCGGAAGCTCGCCGGCGACGAGGAACCGGGGCGGCGGACAGCGAGCACGGAGGACGGAAGTTACAGAGGGAGAGAGGAGGAGGCAAGGGCATCCAAGGATGCGGGAGCTCACCCTGAGCGCCGTGGAGGGGTCGAGGACGTCGGGGAGGGCCGGACGGCGGCGAATCGGCCGCGGCGGCCGTCGGCCGGAGACGAGAGAAACGGGGATGGTGGCAGAGATTCCTGTCAAATTGGGACGATTCCTTTGCCTAGGACGTAGAGGAGAAGATGATGGAGCTCCTAGGCTTCTCAGTGAGGCTTGAGGGTGGCCAGAACGACGACGGCGGGCGGCTCGCCGAAGAGACAGTAGGGTTTCGGTTTAGGGTTACAGAGCGAGAGAGCAAAAGGAGAAAGTGAGAGCGAGGGGGGGAGGACCAGCACGGCATCGACCTGGAGGCATCCTCATCCGCGGCAAACACACAGGCAGGAGGTGGTATCGGGGAGGTGGACACGCAGTTGCCTTCTGTCCAGAGGTAGAAGACAAAGGAGCTTTTCTCCATAACCCCCTGAAATTTCTGGAGAACACAACTAGGTCCTTTTCTCTTTAAAAACTGAAAAGAAACAGGGTTTTTGAGAGCCTTTTTGGAAGAATAAAATTTTCCAAAAATACATTTTGGAAAGCTCATCAAATTTCCAACCACACCATATTTTTGTTTGGTGAAATTGAAATATTTTTCAGTACAACATTTTGGAAACCATTTTAAGTACTATTTGTGGAATTTTTCTCAATTTCCATTTAAATTCCAAATTTAAATTGGTTCCAAATTGGTTCATGCATGAATGCCATGAGCACAACACAACAAACCCTAATTTAACAAAAGTGGGGATGTTACAAATCTACCCCCTTACAAGAATCTCGTCCCGAGATTACTGAATTAGAAAGAAAGAAGGAACATTGGTTTTGAATGATCTTCTCGAACCTTACGGTTCTCTTCTTGTAGAGGTTGATCTGTAGCACTTGTGAAGATATCCAGCGGCTACACCTTAGGTGAGAGGGAAAACTCTTAGAAATTGATCTTCACGAATATCGAGTATCTCACGGCTAACTCAGGACAAAAATGTTCGTAAAGAACTTTTGAGTTAACAGGCATGAAACCCATCAAGATAACGGAGGGAATAGGAGAAGGTTTCAAGGTTTTGGACGATGGTTCTTGAAAGGATTTAGAATATGAGCTTTGCACAAGACTTTAAATCCTTTTGGAAAAGAAAGGTTGAACAACTTTTGACATCGAGGTTTCCCCAAACGGAATACCAAGATGGAAAAGATTGTCTTGGATACCAAAACATAATATCCGTAGACGAGGAGAACATGAGATCATACTGGAATCATGCATCGGAGAATGTTTGAAAACAGAGACAGGTTCACTCTTCGAAGTGGACACAGAAGATGAAGAAACTTTTATTCCGTCCAAGTTTGTCGAGATCTTTGTCAAAGGTCATGATGTTACTTCACAACGGAGGATGAGTAACCAAAGAATGTCGGAACACCGTAATTAGGGAGGAATTCTTGGTCACATCGTAAGGATGGGTAACCAGTGAGGATTGAAACACCAGAAGAAAATAGGGAATCTCTTTCCTAATGTGGGTTATCCGTAGCAATACGTTTACCACATGGTTGAGACCCCATGGCTGAAGTAACTGACAAATTCACACAATGTGTGAGATGAACAGAATTTCAGGTACCATCAACTTGAAAAAGAGAACTGTTCAATGATGGTTACAAAACACCACGAGATGCTTTCATGATGAACTTGTTTTCACGAGAACAAGGATTTGGGAGATTGGTAGAGAGACATTGGACATGGTAAGTTCCAAGGTCTTCTTGACGTTCCCGACACCCATATCCAGCTTACATAAGCCTTCAATATGTCATCAAGTGGAATTTAAACTTCGGTCAAAAGAACGGTGAGGAAAACTTGTTAGAAAAAGCCACACAAGAATTCTCACGGAGAGTGGCTGTTCTTATGGATTCAAAGAGATATGACATTAGGCCTTCCGGCTAGTTGTGTCAACCACAACATCAACCATGGCGTATTTTAAAATGGACCTAATTCAATACCCTTGAGGAAACAACAACCATCGTTGTTTCTTGAGATTCAGCTCTGGTTAGTGGGTTGATAACTTAGACTCGGTATGTTTGAGCGAAGAGATTGCACCGGTTACAAACGAGATACATATGCTGGATTCTCAAGATATGGACTACAATGTCTAGCTCAAAAAGGATGAGCAATATTGCAGAACCCATGTATTAGCAACTTGTGAAAGACGGTTGCACCTACATGGTTTACTTGGAAAGGAACTCATCAGGGCCGTTGTTGGAAACAAGATTAAGAGGATAACGAAGTTCTTGGACTTCTTCTCTTTTACGAACAATCAGTCAGTGGATGGGTATGGATGCAACTTCTTCAAGTATATGGAGGTAACAACCTACCATCTCAAGAATAGTCCACACATGCATGACCAACTTGGGATTATTCCCGAGGGAACAAGAAAACTTTACTCGGATCCACGGCGACAACTTTCACCATAAGCACATGAACCGGGGTAAGTTACTTCGAACATCTAGAACACAACCTTCGTGATGACATAAAGATGGTTCTCAAAAGTTTCCAACATTGTTGTCATTTGTTCAGTATGAACCTCTTGCAACTTGGATGAGTAATAGTGTCATTGATGGGTTCAACAACACACTTATCAAGATGCTACAAGCAAAGGGGACACATCTGATACATGAACAAGGCCAAATATTGATCGAATTAAAGGACATGAAGGGGTACCTAGGCATAACACCATGAGTGGGAACACCCTCAAGATAGTCCTTAGAGCTGGACTTGATCTGACGGTAGCCCAAATCAAATCAAGGTTGGAATGATAGCATGTCCACTAAGATATACTATCATGTTTCAACAAGATGAGAACTAGACATCCCATTGCAAAGGAACAAGCTAGGAAGAGATCTTGTCTTTCAACTCTCCAACTTACTGTTTAAGCTCAACCAACTAGTCCATGATATCCAGCAGGGTTCCTTGGAGAAAGGATTAGTTCAAGCTATCCCTTGTTTATACATCACGGTCAGGTGACCACCTGGTGATACTTCTAGAAAGACAACCAGAATATCACAACCCACCTGTATGTCTTAAAGTTTGAAAGAAGTCTTGCTTTTCAAGGCAATCAATATGGTCTTTAGAGATTTAGCATAAACATAACTCTCTGACCAAGAATGTGCACCGGAATGAACGGATTTGGTAACACGGTCAACTTTAAGTAGAGACCGGTTGCCCAATAGTGCTAAGAAGAATACATATGTTTCTTAAATTTTTTCAAAGCAATAAGAATTGCTAGGAATTCCTGATACACACCTTCAAGCACAAACCCATCGTACTCAAGCATTCAAGCTTGGAGGAATGGGGTTGAGGACGTGTAAGATCATCATTTCATCAATAGAGCCATGAAACTTAACACGACCTCTTGATACAAAAGAATATGATACTCGAAGGTAGAACAAATTTGGAAGTTGATGAAACTTCTTTAATCTGCGGATTACAAAACTTTGACCTGGTCCTAGAGATGAACGAGGTACTGGAGTTTGTTTCTCCTAACATTCCAAGGTGGAATGTTTTGACGGAAAACAAGAGCAAATGCACTGGAAGAATCCAACACACATATGAAACTTGTATTCCAAACAGTAGATAAGGTTTGGAAGAAAGCAAAGAATAGGAACGTGCTCTTGGAAGATCATGTGATCACGTTGGATGAACAAGGTCATACTCATTTGTAGAACCCATGCTCAGACGAGAGATATAGCAGAGTCAAGAACAAGGATATGGGAATCATAAAGAACACTCTTGTCGTGATCCTTTTGATTCCTAAAGAAAACCTATGGGTATTGAAGTTGGAGATTACATAGCCATCCTGAGGTAGAACAGATTCTTCAGCATCCAAAGAAACAGAACTTGGGTTAAAGGTCAGCATCCTGTACTGGTAGCGTGAGCATTACATGGTTAAGAAACCACATGATTCAACCCACCACAACTCAGCACATTTCGGGACCTTCGGTTCAAGTCCAAAGGTTAAAAAGCTAGAGAAAGGAGTGACCACTGCCTAAGTGCCTTGAGGACACTACGAATAGCAGTAACGGGGTATCTTTCCAAGAAGACAAACATAGCTCCGGAAGTATTTCAGCAGAGGATAACGGATAAATTCGAGATGAAAAGGAAATCTCGAGATTCTGTAATTGAAACTTAGGAACCTAGGAGCGTGGGATTCGAACAACTCTGAGAGATTATGACGGAAAGGAAACCTCCCAGTTTAAGAAACAACGAAACATGGAACTCACACGACTCTAGAAACTTTTTAACACTAGGTCAACTTGGGTAACAACGTCCTTGCCAAAGAAGGCACCTAAGTTTTGAATAACTGGAACCTTTTCAAATCCAAAACATGTAAGGAGACCCAGAGTTAGAGTGATACCAGATAAGGAGTAAAAAGAATCCTAAGAAGGTTTTTCACAATCATTTGAAGTTTCATACTAGTTTTCACAAACACTAGACTCAACATCGACCAAGCAGTAAGGTTTTCCTACAGGCAGTCCTGCTCTGATACCACTTTTTGTCACGACCCCGGACCTAGAGATATACATACTGTTATGTTCCCCTAGACATGGACCCACAAGGGCTTCAGGGTTACCATCCCCGGCTGCAACAAACAACGGCAGGCAGACCAGGTTCATCGGCACGCAGGCCGGATCACCACAGTACTACTACTCCTTGTGTCCATGCTAGTCATAACCAAATATGCATAAACAAGCGTCCACGAGTCGAATGAAACTGAAGGAAACAATACCAAAGCTATACAGAGCTGCTATGTGTCCAGAAAGTGCAACAACAATCGATGGTTACTGGGGTTACCTAGCCCGAGGCCGAATCAAATCGGCAGGCGGGCTCGGACATGGATCATCGGCTCCACAACCCCTCGACTGCGACAACTATGCAGGCATAGCCAAAACTGTATAACGATGAGCTCGAAACCAACAATCGATCAAAGCAGTACTCTAAACATGGAAGCTGTATTCAACGGGTGTTACTAGAGTATAGCTTTACAAACAGAGGTCACATGACCCAACATTACATCAGACAACGGAAGGCAGGTTATGTTGCTAAACAACAAGAACCAAAAGGCCTAAGAGGCCGCAACATAAGGCGACGTCCCAGCCCATAGATTCCAGGCTGCTACCTGGGAACCCCAAACTACTCGTCGATGTCCACGTTGAACCACCACTGAAGTGACGAACTCCACCTGAACCAAATTTAGGCAAACCCGAGTACGGGAGGTACTCAACAAGACTTAGTTAACCTATTATATATCTGCTGGTTTAATAAAAGGTTTTATGAAGGTTTATTTGCGTAAAGCAATCTTTATTTTCCAAATCGAGGAGGAATAGCACGTCTCATAGAAGGTTTTCAAAACAGATGAGAAACTCACTATTGTAATCATCATCATCATTTCAATCTACCAACATCAATTCCCAGCATCTCACATGCTATAAGGATCACCCCTCTCGGCATCTCCGAGGAAGCACCCCTCATCTATTGCCTCCATGCTTTGTGAACATCTTTTACATCATGTTCAAGTTATCTATGGCCAAACTACTTTCACCAAGTCGTCCTTAACCGCGCACACGGCTTCTCGAAAAGATTTATTCCTGCAGGGGGTACACTTTACCCACACGTACCAAGCGACCCTTAATGCCAAGCTATCGGCACAATTCCGACGATGTACCGGCAGAGTGTGGTCGGCCACGACCTTTACCTTGCTCAGACCTATCCATGAGTCAACCCAAACAGGGCCACCCCGTCAATAGGGAGTTGGCCACCTCCTGAAGGCACCTGTTCTGTGAGGCGGGATCAAGATCCGTGTACGCCCATCACTTGTCCCGGTCACGCCCTAAACACCTCCATAAGGTTTTTGACTCACACGTAGATGGAACTCCCAAACTACGTGACTCACGGATAGATCCGAACAAGTTAGTTATTCGAGCGAGGCTCATGGCCATCGCGCATGGTTGTACGCTCAGTCTTGGCTTCTGCACCCAACCTTACTCCTAGGGCTGGCAAGTTCGGAACAAACAACCACTTCCCAAGTGGCCTCCCGTCCAAGCCTTAGTCAGGTTAACCACACAATGCTCATCTTACCTCGTCATCATATCATACTAGGTTATTGCAGCTCTGATTCATCAACCGGATGGAGCAGAGGTAAACAACATATAAAACTAAGCGAAGCAGATATGAGGCTCTGGCGATGCGCACAAGAAAATCTATGGTGTCTAGGAGCAGTGTGTCGCACCCGGACTTCTAGGGGATACTCACAGTCCGCTAAACAGTAGAGAAATGGCTTATGGGGCATACCGGCACCCGCATCTCAATATGAGTAGGCCAACACGTAAACGTGTGACAACCATTCTCTTACTATTCATCGTCTGCGCAAACCATCCCGTAGAAATCCAGATACTTCCATTGACGTACTTCAAAACATACACACATGGTACGTCAACGACATTTGAACAAGTGATATCACAACAGATCTCTACGACACAAAAGATTGAAATAAGTTGCAAATAGCTCTCAGTAGAGCAGAGATAGCAAATACAATCATCCAGAGGACACATGTCCCAATAATTCATCATTACAACACAGCGGAAGCATTCAACATGTCTGAGTACAGACAAGATCCAAATAGGCCTAAGAGGCCGGAAACGAAAAGACGGAGCCCATCCACGAAGTCTCGGATCCTGCCCGGGTCCGCTATCTACTCGTCAGCAGTCTCGTCATACTCCACGTAGTAGCCACCATGGGGATCCTCGGAAACGTAGTCTGCGGAAACCACAGCCCCAAAGGGGTCAGTACATAAACGTACTGGCAAGCAAGACTCACAGTTCACCAAAATGTACCCCACAACATCAAGCACAAATGCTTTGGGTTCAACGGAAGAAAGGGTGATACAAAAGATGCGGCAGCTGGCTGCACTAACCAAGTACAGAAACATACTACAACTTCCGGCTAACAGAAAGGAGATAAGATAGCGTATCGTAACCAACTATTACTAACTACAAACAAACCCATCCTGGATCTCGCCCCTTATCCAAAGAAGCAATCCGAGGATAACTCACACAGTTGGATTAATGATGGTTCAAATTGTTGTGTCAATAAGACTATTACTAGTCAAGTTATCATTAGTTAGGTGTAAGTTGTTCTGAGTACTTGTTAGCCAGTACTTTCACCAAGTCATCCATAACCGCGGAAAACACGGCTTCTCGAGAAGATTTACCCTCCAGGGGTGCACCAATTTGGCCGTACACGTAAGAATAACCCGCCAGATGGAAAGGCCTTTCCCACCAAGCGGGGCACTCAACACAACTCAACTCTTCTTCGCATCAAGCCCAAAGAACCACGTGCTGTGCGTGCGCGGCTAATCGAGCCCCATGAAGAAAAGGGGACCCTCATAGCACTCTAAGACCACGCCGCCCTAAATGCCGACTACAAAAATTCCACCCTGGCCTCGGGTTCGTACCTGCATATGCGTGCATCAAATGGAAAGCTCGAACTAAGTGTGGCGATTTGGACGAGATGCAAATCGAATCAAATTGAGGGGGGTGCCCATACACGCTTCCCACATGCGGTTAGTGCGCTCATCATGGATCAGTAGACAAGACCCTTTTCCTAATTAGGGTCGACACTAGCAGGACTCAAAAGCACGTCGGGCCTCCTGCCGGTGCCTTATCATCAAATTAGCATTACCTCAAAATTAACAGGTTGTTGTTTAACATCGAGCCCCAGAACATAATAGAATATGGTAACAGAAAGTAACGGATAACAGACTCGAGCAAAAACAACCCTAAGCATGCTAGTAAGACACGGGCAACAAGCAAAGGGTTATAGGTGTGGAGGTGAGGCTATATCAGGGTTAAAGGGTAACATGTGATAGGTTCGGAACAGAAGCAACGATTCAAAAGGCTAGCAGAATAGACAACGGAAAGTATCGGTATCCAATGTGGAAAGGAACACAATGGTTCATGTGAGTGAATACTTGCCTGCAAACTCAGCAACCTGGTACTGAGCTAGATCCTCAGAAGGGGTGTCGTAAGTATCGTCTGTCTCAACGTCGTCGTCTATCCGAGAAGAAGAAACAAACAACGCAGAGAGACAAACAATCAATAACATGGCATAGTGCACAATCATGGGATGATGCATGTCAATTTAATTGATGCATCAAAATAAACTAGTTGACAAGATAACATGTTTAAATGGACCCATATGCAATTGGATTGCATATGGAAAGCCCATGAATTAAGGTTGACTTAGTTGATCTACAACTAAACAATATGTGAAAGTGGATTAGCATGATGCATGGATGAGGAAAACAGAAAGAAAACAACCTTAGGTGCAATTTGAAATAAGGTTTACCAAGTTTGGAAATTCATTTATTAAGTTATGAAATTTTGGTTCCTTAAAGGTGTTACACAAGCATTTGTTGTTTTCACCAATTTTCATTGTTCAAAATAGATAACAAAGTTCATATTTGAAAAGAACACAAAATTTTAGGTGGAATACATGTTTCACTTATTGAAAAAGGAATTGAGATGAATTAATTATGAATTAAACAAGTTTAAACAAGATTTAAATGAATTTAATTCAAGTATGAATTTATTTGAAATTTTATTTGTTCAAAACATTAAACCAAATTCATATTTGAAAAGTTTATACTTTTCTAGTTTGAAAACATATTTTACATGTTCAAAAATAATTTAATTTGAGCAAGTTATGAATTTAGCAAATTTAAATGATTTAAACAAGGTTTAAATTATTTAACCAATTTTAATTATTCAAAACATGATACAAAGTTTATATTTGGAAAGGTGGTTCAATTTAGCATGGAAAACATATTTTATTTGTGGAGAATGGATTTAAAATGAGCAAGTTATTAATTTGACAATTTTAAATGCATTAATTAAGAAACAGTTGTTTTCAGCAATTTAATTTATTCAAAACAGCAAACAAAGTTGATATTTGGAAAGTACATGAAAAATGGGATGGAAAACATATTTAGTTTGTTGAATTTGGAATTTTTATGCCCAAGTTATGAATTTTGCAAATTTAAGTGAATTAAACAAGGATTCAAATATTTCACCAATTTAAAATAGTCAAAACAGTAAACAAATTTTATATTTGGGTAGAGAATTCAATTTGGTACAGAATACATGTTTAAAAAGTTGAATTTGGAGTTGGAATGATTTATTTAGGCAATTTACAAGATTAAGGTGTAATCTGCCATTTTATTAACAGTTAGGGGCTTAGAAAATATTAGCAGGGATCTAGAAAAGATTAGCAAGGACCTGTTGGTGATTAGAACTTTGTGTAGGGCCTGGAAAATAGAGATGAAAAATAGGGGTTTAAACCACGGGGGTGGGATTCGAACCCACCCCCTCACGCTTGCGCGCAGAGAGCAGTACCAGTGGGGTGTGCTGTTGCTTGTTGACAGAAGGGGGTGCGGGGTGGGTTAAGGTACAGTTGGGGGCGTTAACTTAATTTTTTTCAGCTGCAGGCGACTGAAACCCGACAGAGGGGAAGCGGCCGTCGGCGGGCTGCTGCTGTACTGCTGCGCTCGCGGTGGTCGCGCGCGGGGCTGCTGCGTGGGGTGGCCGTGGGTGAGTGCTTGCGGACGGAAGGGAGAGGAGGAGAGACGAGAGACGAGGGGAGGAGGGAGATTACCGAGGGAGGTTCAGAGGGAGGCGGAGCAGGGAGGGTGGCCGGTGACGAGATGATGGCGGCGGCGCTCCGGTGCCTCCCGACCCCCGCTGAGGTGACGAGGAAGAAGAGGGCGCCGGGGGGAACCCATTCCCGGCCTCGCCATGGCCGGTGGGTGGCCCTCCCGGCGGCGATCACCGGAGAGGAGGAGGTGTTTTCGGGTGTTGTACAGGTTCAGAGAAAAGGGGGAGTTGCAGAGAGAAGAGAGCAAAGGGGAGGAAGAGAGAATGGAGGCGGGGGAGAGGGAAGAGAGGAGGAGAGCTAGGGTAGGGCAGGGGGAGAAGGGTTAGGGTTTTTAAGGGGAGGGGGAGAGCATGATCAGCCGTTGCTGCTCCTCTGCAGCTACGTGGACAGGTTCGATGTTGATCCGTACAGAGGTAGAAGAAAGAGCGAGGGGGTATGGGCCTGAGGGGAGATGGGCTGGGCCTGCCCCTCTCTCTGCTGCTCTGTTTTTTTTTTGTGCTGATTGTTTTTTTTTGCTGAATAGAATTAGGAAGAAAAAGAAGATAGTTTTGGGGTAGAAAATTTAAGAATAAATTTTATAGATTGAATATTGCAACAGCAACATTGCAATCCTTTGTTTTCAAGATTTTTGATTTATGTTGTTGTTTGGAAAGATAGTTAATTTAATTGAATATTTGAATTAAGTTATTATTTGAACTTAAGCAATTCAAAAGCTTGTTTTAAAATTCATGTTTATTTGATACAAAATGATTGGAGTGATTTGTAATTTCCATAACTTTCAAATGGGTGATGTTTGAAATTTGATTGAATTTGAATAACATTTGAATTAAGTGAAATATTGAAAGCAATAATTTAATTAGTTTGAACCTTAGTTTAATGGAAACAAATGATGGAAGTGTTTTGTCATTTTCATAATTTTCAAAAGGTTGCTGTTTTGGAAAATATAATTGAATTTAAAATGGTTTGGTATTAGATGAATTTTTGATTAGAAACAAATCACCAGTTTTGAAATCACAACTTTAATGGAAACAATTGATTGTTTTGATTTGAAATATCATTTTGGAAAATTGTAACATCACAAGTATGAAACAAAAGGTTTAAAATTTGATTTGAAATTCAAATAGAAAACAAAGGAAAACAGCGGAAAACAAAAGGAAAACAAAGCAAAACAAATGCAATGAACATGATGTCATGATGCAAAACATAAAATAACAGAGAGCAAACATTCTAATGGCTATTTTTCATACTTGGGATGTTACAAAACGCTCCCCCTTGAAGGAATCGCGCCCCGAGATTCCTATTGAGAAAAGAAAAGGTCCGGATACCTCTTGCGAAGATCCTCTTAAGCTGTGACACGTGAAACACATCGTGCACCTTGGATAGTTTTTTCTGGAATTTCAAGACGATAGGCATTCCTGGCAACTCTTCTGGAAAGACGTCTGGGAATTTGGAAACCACCGAAACATTTTCAAGTAAAGGGAGAGGTTTTGTATTGAGGGTGTATAGCTGAATAGAATTTGATTCATTTGGAGAATAGACTATCTGGCCAGAAGGGTGGAACCGAGTTATTGATTAGACGCCGATAGCAGAACTGAAGTGGAAAGCAACAACAAGGTTTCAACGGACGAAAAGGATGTTTAGAAAAACAGGATATGAAAGCAACATCGGGAAACACGGGACCAAAGCACTCCTGAGGTACTACGGAAAACCCATCCGGGCTTCTAAAGGATCAATATCTACTGCTTAAGGAATAGAGGATCTGCTTCCGGGGCTTACACGCCTCCGTTCTCAATCGTGAGTAGGCAACATGATAAATCATGTCACAACCACCTCCATTCCTATGGTCTAGTAGATATAGCTATCCCAGAGAAACCAGGATTCGTGATATCCTAACTTGAAAGTTTAGGTGAGAAGAGAAAACAACGTAGCAGTTCCTTACCAGAAAAAGGGAGGGTGGGTGGGGAAAGAAGAAAAGGAACAAAATTCCTACTCTCACGTTTCATTTTTCCTATATAGCTACAAAATAGTTTCTAGACTCAACTGCGACCAGTAAAAAGGGATCCTACAGGCAGACCGGCTCTGATACCATTTGTCGCACCCGGACTTCTAGGGGATACTCACAGTCCGCTAAACAGTAGAGAAATGGCTTACGGGGCATACCGGCACCCGCATCTCAATATGAGTAGGCCAACACGTAAACGTGTGACAATCATTCTCTTACTATTCATCGTCTGTGCAAACCATCCCGTACAAATCCAGATACTTCCATTGACGTACTTCAAAACATACACAAATGGTACGTCAACGGCATTTGAACAAGTGATATCACAACAGATCTCTACGACACAAAAGATTGAAATAAGTTGCAAATAGCTCTCAGTAGAGCAGAGATAGCAAATACAATCATCCAGAGGACACATGTCCCAACAATTCATCATTACAACACAGCGGAAGCATTCAACATGTCTGAGTACATACAAGATCCAAATAGGCCTAAGAGGCCGAAAACGAAAAGACGGAGCCCATCCACGAAGTCTCGGATCCTGCCCGGGTCGGCTCTCTACTCGTCAGTAGTCTCGTCATACTCCACGTAGTAGCCATCATGGGGATCCTCGGAAACATAGTCTGCGGAAACCACAGCCCCAAAGGGGTCAGTACATAAACGTACTGGCAAGCAAGACTCACAGTTCACCAAAATGTACCCCACAACATCAAGCACAGATGCTTTGGGTTCAGCGGAAGAAAGGGTGATACAAAAGATGCGGCAGCTGGCTGTACTAACCAACTACAGAAACATACTACAACTTCCGGCTAACAGAAAGGAGATAAGATAGCGTATCGTAACCAACTATTACTAACTCCAAACAAACCCATCCTGGATCTCGCCCCTTATCCAAAGAAGCAATCCGAGGATAACTCACACAGTTGGATTAATGATGGTTCAAATTGTTGTGTCAATAAGACTATTACTAGTCAAGTTATCATTAGTTAGGTGTAAGTTGTTCTGAGTACTTGTTAGCCAGTACTTTCACCAAGTCATCCATAACCGCGGAAAACACGGCTTCTCGAGAAGATTTACCCTGCAGGGGTGCACCAATTTGGCCGTACACGTAAGAATAACCTGCCAGATGGAAAGGCCTTTCCCACCAAGCGGGGCACTCAACACAACTCAACTCTTCTTCGCATCAAGACCAAAGAACCACGTGTTGTGCGTGCGTGGCTAATCGAGCCCCACGAAGAAAAGGGGACCCTCATAGCACTCTAAGACCACGCCACCCTAAATGCCGACTACAAAAATTCCACCCTGGCCTCGGGTTCGTACCTGCATATGCGTGCATGAAATGGAAAGCCCGAACTAAGTGTGGCGATTTGGACGAGATGTGAATCGAATCAAATTGAGGGGGCGCCCATACACGCTTCCCACATGCGGTTAGTGCGCTCATCATGGATCAGTAGACAAGACCCTTTTCCTAATTAGGGTCGACACTAGCAGGCCTCAAAACCACGCCGGGCCTCCTGCTGGTGCCTTATCATCAAATTAGCATTACCTCAAAATTAACAGGTTGTTGTTTAACATCGAGCCCCAGAACATAATAGAATATGGTAACAGAAAGTAACGGACAACAGACTCGAGCAAAAACAACCCTAAGCATGCTAGTAAGACACGGGCAACAAGCAAAGGGTTATAGGTGTGGAGGTGAGGCTATATCAGGGTTAAAGGGTAACATGTGATAGGTTCGGAACAGAAGCAACGATTCAAAAGGCTAGCAGAATAGACAACGGAAAGTATCGGTATCCAATGTGGAAAGGAACACAATGGTTCATGTGAGTGAATACTTGCCTGCAAACTCAGCAACCTGGTACTGAGCTAGATCCTCAGAAGGGGTGTCGTAAGTATCGTCTGTCTCAACGTCGTCGTCTATCCGAGAATAAGCAAACAAACAACACAGAGAGACAAACAATCAATAACATGGCATAGTGCACAATCATGGGATGATGCATGTCAATTTAATTGATGCATCAAAATAAACTAGTTGACAAGATAACATGTTTAAATGGACCCATATGCAATTGGATTGCATATGGAAAGCCCATGAATTAAGGTTGACTTAGTTGATCTACAACTAAACAATATGTGAAAGTGGATTAGCATGATGCATGGATGAGGAAAACAGAAAGAAAACAACCTTAGGTGCAATTTGAAATAAGGTTTACCAAGTTTGGAAATTCATTTATTAAGTTATGAAATTTTGGTTCCTTAAAGGTGTTACACAAGCATTTTTTTTTTTCACCAATTTTCATTGTTCAAAATAGATAACAAAGTTCATATTTGAAAAGAACACAAAATTTTAGGTGGAATACATGTTTCACTTATTGAAAAAGGAATTGAGATGAATTAATTATGAATTAAACAAGTTTAAACAAGATTTAAATGAATTTAATTCAAGTATGAATTTATTTGAAATTTTATTTGTTCAAAAAATTAAACCAAATTCATATTTGAAAAGTTTATACTTTTCTAGTTTGAAAACATATTTTACATGTTCAAAAATAATTTAATTTGAGCAAGTTATGAATTTAGCAAATTTAAATGATTTAAACAAGGTTTAAATTATTTAACCAATTTTAATTATTCAAAACATGATACAAAGTTTATATTTGGAAAGGTGGTTCAATTTAGCATGTAAAACATATTTTATTTGTTGAGAATGGATTTAAAATGAGCAAGTTATTAATTTGACAATTTTAAATGCATTAATTAAGAAACAGTTGTTTTCAGCAATTTAATTTATTCAAAACAGCAAACAAAGTTGATATTTCGAAAGAAGGAACATTGGTTTTGAATGATCTTCTCAAACCTTACGGTTCTCTTCTTGTAGAGGTTGATCTGTAGCACTTGTGAAATATCCAGCGGCTACACCTTAGGTGAGAGGGAAAACTCTTAGAAATTGATCTTCACGAATATCGAGTATCTCACGGCTAACTCAGGACAAAAATGTTCGTAAAGAACTTTTGAGTTAACAGGCATGAAACCCATCAAGATAACGGAGGGAATAGGAGAAGGTTTCAAGGTTTTGGACGATGGTTCTTGAAAGGATTTAGAATATGAGCTTTGCACAAGACTTTAAATCCTTTTGGAAAAGAAAGGTTGAACAACTTTTGACATCGAGGTTTCCCCAAAACGGAATACCAAGATGGAAAAGATTGTCTTGGATACCAAAACATAATATCCGTAGACGAGGAGAACATGAGATCATACTGGAATCATGCATCGGAGAATGTTTGAAAACAGAGACAGGTTCACTCTTCGAAGTGGACACAGAAGATGAAGAAACTTTTATTCCGTCCAAGTTTGTCGAGATCTTTGTCAAAGGTCATGATGTTACTTCACAACGGAGGATGAGTAACCAAAGAATGTCGGAACACCGTAATTAGGGAGGAATTCTTGGTCACATCGTAAGGATGGGTAACCAGTGAGGATTGAAACACCAGAAGAAAATAGGGAATCTCTTTCCTAATGTGGGTTATCCGTAGCAATACGTTTACCACATGGTTGAGACCCCATGGCTGAAGTAACTGACAAATTCACACAATGTGTGAGATGAACAGAATTTCAGGTACCATCAACTTGAAAAAGAGAACTGTTCAATGATGGTTACAAAACACCACGAGATGCTTTCATGATGAACTTGTTTTCACGAGAACAAGGATTTGGGAGATTGGTAGAGAGACATTGGACATGGTAAGTTCCAAGGTCTTCTTGACGTTCCCGACACCCATATCCAGCTTACATAAGCCTTCAATATGTCATCAAGTGGAATTTAAACTTCGGTCAAAAGAACAGTGAGGAAAACTTGTTAGAAAAAGCCACACAAGAATTCTCACGGAGAGTGGCTGTTCTTATGGATTCAAAGAGATATGACATTAGGCCTTCCGGCTAGTTGTGTCAACCACAACATCAACCATGACGTATTTTAAAATGGACCTAATTCAATACCCTTGAGGAAACAACAACCATCGTTGTTTCTTGAGATTCAGCTCTGGTTAGTGGGTTGATAACTTAGACTCGGTATGTTTGAGCGAAGAGATTGCACCAGTTACAAACGAGATACATATGCTGGATTCTCAAGATATGGACTACAATGTCTAGCTCAAAAAGGATGAGCAATATTGTAGAACCCATGTATTAGAAACTTGTGAAAGACGGTTGCACCTACATGGTTTACTTGGAAAGGAACTCATCAGGGCCGTTGTTGGAAACAAGATTAAGAGGATAATGAAGTTCTTGGACTTCTTCTCTTTTACGAACAATCAGTCAGTGGATGGGTATGGATGCAACTTCTTCAAGTATATGGAGGTAACAACCTACCATCTCAAGAATAGTCCACACATGCATGACCAACTTGGGATTATTCCCGAGGGAACAAGAAAACTTTACTCGGATCCACGGCGACAACTTTCACCATAAGCACATGAACCGGGTAAGTTACTTCGAACATCTAGAACACAACCTTCGTGATGACATAAAGATGGTTCTCAAAAGTTTCCAACATTGTTGTCATTTGTTCAGTATGAACCTCTTGCAACTTGGATGAGTAATAGTGTCATTGATGGGTTCAACAACACACTTATCAAGATGCTACAAGCAAAGGGGACACATCTGATACATGAACAAGGCCAAATATTGATCGAATTAAAGGACATGAAGGGGTACCTAGGCATAACACCATGAGTGGGAACACCCTCAAGATAGTCCTTAGAGCTGGACTTGATCTGACGGTAGCCCAAATCAAATCAAGGTTGGAATGATAGCATGTCCACTAAGATATACTATCATGTTTCAACAAGATGAGAACTAGACATCCCATTGCAAGGAACAAGCTAGGAAGAGATCTTGTCTTTCAACTCTCCAACTTACTGTTTAAGCTCAACCAACTAGTCCATGATATCCAGCAGGGTTCCTTGGAGAAAGGATTAGTTCAAGCTATCCCTTGTTTATACATCACGGTCAGGTGACCACCTGGTGATACTTCTAGAAAGACAACCAGAATATCACAACCCACCTGTATGTCTTAAAGTTTGAAAGAAGTCTTGCTTTTCAAGGCAATCAATATGGTCTTTAGAGATTTAGCATAAACCTAACTCTCTGACCAAGAATGTGCACCGGAATGAACGGATTTGGTAACACGGTCAACTTTAAGTAGAGACCGGTTGCCCAATAGTGCTAAGAAGAATACATATGTTTCTTAAATTTTTTCAAAGCAATAAGAATTGCTAGGAATGCCTGATACACACCTTCAAGCACAAACCCATCGTACTCAAGCATTCAAGCTTGGAGGAATGGGGTTGAGGACGTGTAAGATCATCATTTCATCAATAGAGCCATGAAACTTAACACGACCTCTTGATACAAAAGAATATGATACTCGAAGGTAGAACAAATTTGGAAGTTGATGAAACTTTTTTAATCTGCGGATTACAAAACTTTGACCTGGTCCTAGAGATGAACGAGGTACTGGAGTTTGTTTCTCCTAACATTCCAAGGTGGAATGTTTTGACGGAAAACAAGAGCAAATGCACTGGAAGAATCCAACACACATATGAACTTGTATTCCAAACAATAGATAAGGTTTGGAAGAAAGCAAAGAATAGGAACGTGCTCTTGGAAGATCCTGTGATCACGTTGGATGAACAAGGTCATACTCATTTGTAGAACCCATGCTCAGACGAGAGATATAGCAGAGTCAAGAACAAGGATATGGAAATCATAAAGAACACTCTTGTCGTGATCCTTTTGATTCCTAAAGAAAACCTATGGGTATTGAAGTTGGAGATTACATAGCCATCCTGAGGTAGAACGGATTCTTCATCATCCAAAGAAACAGAACTTGGGTTAAAGGTCAGCATCCTGTACTGGTAGCGTGAGCATTACATGGTTAAGAAACCACATGATTCAACCCACCACAACTCAGCACATTTCGGGACCTTCGGTTCAAGTCCAAAGGTTAAAAAGCTAGAGAAAGGAGTGACCACTGCCTAAGTGCCTTGAGGACACTACGAATAGCAGTAACGGGGTATCTTTCCAAGAAGACAAACATAGCTCCGGAAGTATTTCAGTAGAGGATAACGGATAAATTCGAGATGAAAAGGAAATCTCGAGATTCTGTAATTGAACTTAGGAACCTAGGAGCGTGGGATTCGAACAACTCTGAGAGATTATGACGGAAAGGAAACCTCCCAGTTTAAGAAACAACGAAACATGGAACTCACACGACTCTAGAAACCTTTTAACACTAGGTCAACTTGGGTAACAACGTCCTTGCCAAAGAAGGCACCTAAGTTTTGAATAACTGGAACCTTTTCAAATCCAAAACATGTAAGGAGACCCAGAGTTAGAGTGATACCAGATAAGGAGTAAAAAGAATCCTAAGAAGGTTTTTCACAATCATTTGAAGTTTCATACTAGTTTTCACAAACACTAGACTCAACATCGACCAAGCAGTAAGGTTTTCCTACAGGCAGTCCTGCTCTGATACCACTTTTTGTCACGACCCCGGACCTAGAGATATACATACTGTTATGTTCCCCTAGACATGGCCCACAAGGGCTTCAGGGTTACCATCCCCGGCTGCAACAAACAACGGCAGGCAGACCAGGTTCATCGGCACGCAGGCCGGATCACCACAGTACTACTACTCCTTGTGTCCATGCTAGTCATAACCAACTATGCATAACCAAGCGTCCACGAGTCGAATGAAACTGAAGGAAACAATACCAAAGCTATACAGACTGCTATGTGTCCAGAAAGTGCAACAACAATCGATGGTTACTGGGGTTACCTAGCCCGAGGCCGAATCACATCGGCAGGCGGGCTCGGACATGGATCATCGGCTCCACAACCCCTCGACTCGACTGCGACATAGCCAAAACTGTATAACGATGAGCTCGAAACCAACAATCGATCAAAGCAGTACTCTAAACATGGAAGCTGTATTCAACGGGTGTTACTAGAGTATAGCTTTACAAACAGAGGTCACATGACCCAACATTACATCAGACAACAGAAGGCAGGTTATGTTGCTAAACAACAAGAACCAAAAGGCCTAAGAGGCCGCAACATAAGGCGACGTCCCAGCCCATAGATTCCAGGCTGCTACCTGGGAACCCCAAACTACTCGTCGATGTCCACGTTGAACCACCACTGAAGTGACGAACTCCACCTGAACCAAATTTAGGCAAAACCGAGTACGGGAGGTACTCAACAAGACTTAGTTAACCTATTATATCTGCTGGTTTAATAAAAGGTTTTATGAAGGTTGATTTGCGTAAAGCAATCTTTATTTTCCAAATCAAGGAGGAATAACACGTCTCATAGAAGGTTTTCAAAACAGATGAGAAACTCACTATTGTAATCATCATCATCATTTCAATCTACCAACATCAATTCCCATCTCACATGCTATAAGGATCACCCCTCTCGGCATCTCCGAGGAAGCACCCCTCATCTATTGCCTCCATGCTTTGTGAACATCTTTTACATCATGTTCAAGTTATCTATGGCCAAACTACTTTCACCAAGTCGTCCTTAACCGCGCACACGGCTTCTCGAAAAGATTTATTCCTGCAGGGGGTACACTTTACCCACACGTACCAAGCGACCCTTAATGCCAAGCTATTGGCACAATTTCGACGATGTACCGGCAGAGTGTGGTCGGCCACGACCTTTACCTTGCTCAGACCTATCCATGAGTCAACCCAAACAGGGCCCCCGTCAATAGGGAGTTGGCCACCTCCTGACGGCACCTGTTCTGTGAGGCGGGATCAAGATCCGTGTACACCCATCACTTGTCCCGGTCACGCCCTAAACACCTCCAAAAGGTTTTTGACTCACACGTAGATGGAACTCCCAAACTACGTGACTCACGGATAGATCCGAACAAGTTAGTTATTCGAGCGAGGCTCATGGCCATCGCATATGGTTGTACGCTCAGTCTTGGCTTCTGCACCCAACCTTACTCCTAGGGCTGGCAAGTCGGAACAAACAACCACTTCCCAAGTGGCCTCCCGTCCAAGCCTTAGTCAGGTTAACCACACAATGCTCATCTTACCTCGTCATCATATCATACTAGGTTATTGCAGCTCTGATTCATCAACCGGATGGAGCAGAGGTAAACAACATATAAAACTAAGCGAAGCAGATATGAGGCTCTGGCGATGCGCACAAGAAAATCTATGGTGTCTAGGAGCAGTGTGTCGCACCCGGACTTCTAGGGGATACTCACAGTCCGCTAAACAGTAGAGAAATGGCTTACGGGGCATACCGGCACCCGCATCTCAATATGAGTAGGCCAACACGTAAACGTGTGACAACCATTCTCTTACTATTCATCGTCTGCGCAAACCATCCCGTAGAAATCCAGATACTTCCATTGACGTACTTCAAAACATACACACATGGTACGTCAACGACATTTGAACAAGTGATATCACAACAGATCTCTACGACACAAACGATTGAAATAAGTTGCATATAGCTCTCAGTAGAGCAGAGATAGCAAATACAATCATCCAGAGGACACATGTCCCAACAATTCATCATTACAACACAGCGGAAGCATTCAACATGTCTGAGTACAGACAAGATCCAAATAGGCCTAAGAGGCCGGAAACGAAAAGACGGAGCCCATCCACGAAGTCTCGGATCCTGCCCGGGTCCGCTATCTACTCGTCAGCAGTCTCGTCATACTCCACGTAGTAGCCATCATGGGGATCCTCGGAAACGTAGTCTGCGGAAACCACAGCCCCAAAGGGGTCAGTACATAACGTACTGGCAAGCAAGACTCACAGTTCACCAAAATGTACCGCACAACATCAAGCACAGATGCTTTGGGTTCAACGGAAGAAAGGGTGATACAAAAGATGCGGCAGCTGGCTGCACTAACCAAGTACAGAAACATACTACAACTTCCGGCTAACAGAAAGGAGATAAGATAGCGTATCGTAACCAACTATTACTAACTCCAAACAAACCCATCCTGGATCTCGCCCCTTATCCAAAGAAGCAATCCGAGGATAACTCACACAGTTGGATTAATGATGGTTCAAATTGTTGTGTCAATAAGACTATTACTAGTCAAGTTATCATTAGTTAGGTGTAAGTTGTTCTGAGTACTTGTTAGCCAGTACTTTCACCAAGTCATCCATAACCGCGGAAAACACGGCTTCTCGAGAAGATTTACCCTGCAGGGGTGCACCAATTTGGCCGTACACAAGAATAACCCGCCAGATGGAAAGGCCTTTCCCACCAAGCGGGGCACTCAACACAACTCAACTCTTCTTCGCATCAAGCCCAAAGAACCACGTGCTGTGCGTGCGCTAATCGAGCCCCACGAAGAAAAGGGGACCCTCATAGCACTCTAAGACCACGCCGCCCTAAATGCCGACTACAAAAATTCCACCCTGGCCTCGGGTTCGTACCTGCATATGCGTGCATGAAATGGAAAGCCCGAACTAAGTGTGGCGATTTGGACGAGATGTGAATCGAATCAAATTGAGGGGGCGCCCATCACGCTTCCCACATGCGGTTAGTGCGCTCATCATGGATCAGTAGACAAGACCCTTTTCCTAATTAGGGTCGACACTAGCAGGCCTCAAAACCACGCCGGGCCTCCTGCCGGTGCCTTATCATCAAATTAGCATTACCTCAAAATTAATAGGTTATTGTTTAACATCGAGCCCCAGAACATAATAGAATATGGTAACAGCAAGTAACGGACAACATACTCGAGCAAAAACAACCCTAAGCATGCTAGTAAGACACGGGCAACAAGCAAAGGGTTATAGGTGTGGAGGTGAGGCTATATCAGGGTTAAAGGGTAACATGTGATAGGTTCGGAACAGAAGCAACGATTCAAAAGGCTAGCAGAATAGACAACGGAAAGTATCGGTATCCAATGTGGAAAGGAACACAATGGTTCATGTGAGTGAATACTTGCCTGCAAACTCATCAACCTGGTACTGAGCTAGATCCTCAGAAGGGGTGTCGTAAGTATCGTCTGTCTCAACGTCGTCGTCTATCCGAGAAGAAGCAAACAAACAACACAGAGAGACAAACAATCAATAACATGGCATAGTGCACAATCATGGGATGATGCATGTCAATTTAATTGATGCATCAAAATAAACTAGTTGACAAGATAACATGTTTAAATGGACCCATATGCAATTGGATTGCATATGGAAAGCCCATGAATTAAGGTTGACTTAGTTGATCTACAACTAAACAATATGTGAAAGTGGATTAGCATGATGCATGGATGAGGAAAACAGAAAGAAAACAACGTTAGGTGCAATTTGACATAAGGTTTACCAAGTTTGGAAATTCATTTATTAAGTTATGAAATTTTGGTTCCTTAAAGGTGTTACACAAGCATTTGTTTTTTTCACCAATTTTCATTGTTCAAAATAGATAACAAAGTTCATATTTGAAAAGAACACAAAATTTTAGGTGGAATACATGTTTCACTTATTGAAAAAGGAATTGAGATGAATTAATTATGAATTAAACAAGTTTAAACAAGATTTAAATGAATTTAATTCAAGTATGAATTTATTTGAAATTTTATTTGTTCAAAACATTAAACCAAATTCATATTTGAAAAGTTTATACTTTTCTAGTTTGAAAACATATTTTACATGTTCAAAAATAATTTAATTTGAGCAAGTTATGAATTTAGCAAATTTAAATGATTTAAACAAGGTTTAAATTATTTAACCAATTTTAATTATTCAAAACATGATACAAAGTTTATATTTGGAAAGGTGGTTCAATTTAGCATGGAAAACATATTTTATTTGTGGAGAATGGATTTAAAATGAGCAAGTTATTAATTTGACAATTTTAAATGCATTAATTAAGAAACAGTTGTTTTCAGCAATTTAATTTATTCAAAACAGCAAACAAAGTTGATATTTGGAAAGTACATGAAAAATGGGATGGAAAACATATTTAGTTTGTTGAATTTGGAATTTTTATGCCCAAGTTATGAATTTTGCAAATTTAAGTGAATTAAACAAGGATTCAAATATTTCACCAATTTAAAATATTCAAAACAGTAAACAAATTTTATATTTGGGTAGAGAATTCAATTTGGTACAGAATACATGTTTAAAAAGTTGAATTTGGAGTTGGAATGATTTATTTAGACAATTTACAAGATTAAGGTGTAATCTGCCATTTTATTAACAGTTAGGGGCTTAGAAAATATTAGCAGGGATCTAGAAAAGATTAGCAAGGACCTGTTGGTGATTAGAACTTTGTGTAGGGCCTGGAAAATAGAGATGAAAAATAGGGGTTTAAACCGCGGGGGTGGGATTCGAACCCACCCCCTCACGCTTGCGCAGAGAGCAGTACCAGTGGGGTGTGTTGTTGCTTGTTGACAGAAGGGGGTGCGGGGTGGGTTAAGGTACAGTTGGGGGCGTTAACTGAATTTTTTTCAGCTGCAGGCGACTGAAACCCGACAGAGGGGAAGCGGCCGCCGGCGGGCTGCTGCTGTACTGCTGCGCTCGCGGTGGTCGCGCGCGGGGCTGCTGCGTGGGGTGGCCGTGGGTGAGTGCTTGCGGACGGAAGGGAGAGGAGGAGAGACGAGAGACGAGGGGAGGAGGGAGCTCACCGAGGGAGGTTCAGAGGGAGGCGGAGCAGGGAGGGTGGCCGGCGACGAGGATGGCGGCGGCGCTCCGGTGCCTCCCGGCCCCCGCTGAGGTGACGAGGAAGAAGAGGGCGCCGGGGGGAACCCATTCCCGGCCTCGCCCTCGCCGGTGGGTGGCCCTCCCGGCGGCGATCACCGGAGAGGAGGAGGTGTTTTCGGGTGTTGTACAGGTTCAGAGAAAAGGGGGAGTTGCAGAGAGAAGAGAGCAGAGGGGAGGAAGAGAGAATGGAGGCGGGGGAGAGGGAAGAGAGGAGGAGAGCTAGGGTAGGGCAGAGGGGAGAGAAGGGTTAGGGTTTTTAAGGGGAGGGGGAGAGCATGATCAGCCGTTGCTGCTCCTCTGCAGCTACGTGGACAGGTTCGATGTTGATCCGTACAGAGGTAGAAGAAAGAGCGAGGGGGTATGGGCCTAAGGGGAGATGGGCTGGGCCTGCCCCTCTCTCTGCTGCTCTGTTTTTATTTTTTTTGTGCTGATTGTTTTTTTTTGCTGAATAGAATTAGGAAGAAAAAGAAGATAGTTTTGGGGTAGAAAATTTAAGAATAAATTTTATAGATTGAATATTGCAACAGCAACATTGCAATCCTTTGTTTTCAAGATTTTTGATTTATGTTGCTGTTTGGAAAGATAATTAATTTAATTGAATATTTGAATTAAGTGATTATTTGAATTTAAGCAATTCAAAAGCTTGTTTTAAAATTCATGTTTATTTGATACAAAATGATTGGAGTGATTTGTAATTTCCATAACTTTCAAATGGGTGCTGTTTGAAATTTGATTGAATTTGAATAACATTTGAATTAAGTGAAATATTGAAAGCAATAATTTAATTAGTTTGAACCTTAGTTTAATGGAAACAAATGATGGAAGTGTTTTCTCATTTTCATAATTTTCAAAAGGTTGCTGTTTTGGAAAATATAATTGAATTTGAAAATGGTTTGGTATTAGATGAATTTTTGATTAGAAACAAATCAACAGTTTTGAAATCACAACTTTAATGGAAATAATTGATTGTTTTGATTTGAAATATCATTTTGGAAAATTGTAACATCACAAGTATGAAACAAAAGGTTTAAAATTTGATTTGAAATTCAAATAGAAAACAAAGGAAAACAAAGGAAAACAGCGGAAAACAAAAGGAAAACAAAGCAAAACAAATGCAATGAACATGATGTCATGATGCAAAACATAAAATAACAGAGAGCAAACATTCTAATGGCTATTTTTCATACTTGGGATGTTACAAAACGCCCCCCCTTGAAGGAATCGCGCCCCGAGATTCCTACTGAGAAAAGAAAAGGTCCGGATACCTCTTGCGAAGATCCTCTTGAGCTGTGACACGTGAAACACATCGTGCACCTTGGATAGTTTTTTCTGGAATTTCAAGACGATAGGCATTCCTGGCAACTCTTCTGGAAAGACATCAGGGAATTTGGAAACCACCGAAACATTTTCAAGTAAAGGGAGAGGTTTTGTATTGAGGGTGTATAGCTGAATAGAATTTGATTCATTTGGAGAATAGACTATCTGGCCAGAAGGGTGGAACAGAGTTATTGATTAGACGCCGATAGCAGAACTGAAGTGGAAAGCAACAACAAGGTTTCAACGGACGAAAAGGATGTTTAGAAAAACAGGATATGAAAGCAACATCGGGAAACACGGGACCAAAGCACTCCTGAGGTACTACGGAAAACCCATCCGGGCTTCTAAAGGATCAATATCTACTGCTTAAGGAATAGAGGATCTGCTTCCGGGGCTTACACGCCTCCGTTCTCAATCGTGAGTAGGCAACATGATAAATCATGTCACAACCACCTCCATTCCTATGGTCTAGTAGATATAGCTATCCCAGAGAAACCAGGATTCGTGATATCCTAACTTGAAAGTTTAGGT
>JAPCYS010000086.1:0-11643 GCA_028641055.1 Alopecurus myosuroides | reverse complement strand
CAACTATAGTTTTTATGCCAATTTTTCTTAAGGGAAAAATTGAGAACTTGGGTGGTACTTCTTGATTGTTTGCTATATGTATTACTTGTAGCCTTGTTTGTCTTGTTTGGTTCTGAACGTGTGTCCTTTATTCTCTTTTTACGACGTTAGAAAGCGAAGAGGAAGGAAGTGTCGTGAAGCTCTGTTTCAAGTTCCAGTCACTCCAACAACCAGGGACACAAAGAGATACCAGGCAAGCCATCCTGATTGCTTGCTGATACAATACTTATCATTATCTATCATGCATGTTTTACCTCTGAAGTTTTACAAAAACTTGATTATCCAAAACTATTTTTGATGTGGAATTTACTACTATACTATATTATAGGTTACTATCATGCCAGTAGTTAAACTTGGTAATACCAAGCCCATAAGCCACCATATGGTATTTAATACCATCAAATATACTAGTCCCTAAGTGGACACCCTAAAATTGTGATTCTACAAAACAAAGGCTTTACGGAAAAACCCGGAGGAAAGGCGGATCCTTGTTCTCCGGAGGAATGTGGAAGTGGTCATTTTTGAGAAGGTGGTGTTTTCAAAAATGACACATAACCTAGTCTTCGCCGGACAACCTTTACCGTACTGCCACCCTACCCCAACATGGGCACGGGGCTTAACTTGAAGTTTGTTCTTATTAGTGTGTGCTATCTCACTTGCTATAAGGGGCGTCGTACCCTCGAACCGAATGTCGTCAAAACTCCCAATGTTGAGGCATATAAAGTGTGGGATTAATTTTCCCTCCGGATGCATTCATTGAGGCTCCTGGCTAGGCAGGGTGGGACTTGATGCCGGGGAGAACAACCTCAATCGAGAGATAGGCATATACTAGCTTGAACATAATGGATGGTTATGATCAGATACCTGATGTTTACATACTGTTGTTACAGTCCGTGATTGTTCACGGGAGGTGTACTGGATCTGGTGGATGTGTACACCTCTGCAGAGTATAACTTTTTCGAAGAAGCCGCGTCCTCGGATATGGACAGTTGAATGGCCATGTAGCTAGCATTGTGTCAATGTTTTCAAAAAGAGTTTTTGAAAGGGAATCTTTGGGAAGTAAGTGTTTAACTTGTGAAGTTCGGAAAGGAATGGAAACTTATACCGTGGAGGTATCGTCGATGATGAAAAGCCAGATGCTGATATACAAAACAAAATGTTTTGCAAAGAAAACCTTTTCTACTCTAAGCAAGAATTCTGGAAACTGATTCCAAGAAGTTTTGCAAAGAGAAAATATTCTTTAACAAAACTTTACAAAACCTCTTGTACATGTGATATCTACAAGAGAAATAAAACTATATTATTTTCTTCTGAAGTATCTTCTTCAACGAAGATACAGATTAACCTGACTGCAACTGTGGTGTCATCATATATGAACACCATTGATAGTGAACCCTATTTATAGCCTACCTAATCCACCATATAAGCATATTTGCATGTTGGTAAGTGACATGATGGATGTCTTGCTGAGTACATTCAAATGTACTCATTATGGTTTCGCCCCTGGTATCTACTTATCAGATTTTGAGAAGGAACCTCCGAAGGATATCTATGAAGAGAAGTACGGAGTTGACGGCTTTGCGAACTAGGATCGTCTCCGGGTCAGCAGCCTGTAGGTTAAGGCGTGACTTGGGCTCAACTACGTTGTGTTTTATTTGTCTTCCGCTGTGTTTGATTAAGTTGCCTGCCCTTTTGGCAGTTGCTTTATACTTGATCATGTGATCATTTGTGTAATACCTTTATGTATTCGTGTAATGGATGATGTATTTCTGTGTGCCAACTGTGTATGTTGTTCACGACTGATCTTTCTGGGATCGTGAATGTATGCATACGTAGGGTTTCAGACTGCCGGTCTGGGGTCCTTACACCTACGCACAAGGTATATATTTCTCTCTTATTCTCAACATATTGGTTATATTGGTACTTTGGCATGTTTGATACTTGTTGGAAATTGCTCTCCTTGTATAATTTCACTTTTTGCATCTGAGGCAAACAAAAGATGTGCATATAGATAGGGAGCCATTTATAGTTTGTTTCAAACATGTACTCGTCAAGGTTTTATTTGCAAATCTTAGTATTGTCATCTAACACCAAAAAGGGGGGGATTGAAAGTGCATTTCGTTTTCCCGGTGTTTTGTGTGTTAGTTCACAATACTAAGTACATTATTTATCGAGGTGTTTAGTGTGCAGGTGTTATCTTTAACATCGGCATCGATCATCGAAAAGATCGATGAAGATTGGGCTAAGAGATTTGGGACAGTGAGGAACCGGATTATTCTAACCGGATTATTCAGGGAAACCGGATATTCCGGTTAGGATGTTTTCTGTCCAGTTCGGGACAGAGAAGAGCCGGAATATTGGTACCGTATTATTCATATCATACCGGATATTCGGTTGAGGTAGTTTCCGCTCAAAATCGGCTAAGGACTGAAGTTGGAACTCACAGAAGTGAACCGGATTATTTGAGCCAGATTATTCCGGAGCAACCGGAATATCCGGTTCAGGTGCCTGCGTAAGACAGAAGCCAACCGTATTATTCATACCGGATTATTCCGAGGCAATCAGACTATCCGGTTGAGGTCAACAATTTTGAAGCACATATGAATAAATATCCCGACCAGATATTCCGGTCCAAACTTGGACCGGATATTCCGGTTTCAGGTTTTCAGCCAAACGGCTAGATTTGAGGAGTGTCGCACCCTGGTTTCTAGGGGATACTCATCGGGCCGAACTGGATAGCAGATGCTTGGATTATGGGGCATAACTGCTCCCATGTCCCAGCTTCCTGGTAGGCCTGCGCTTATGCGCGACAACACAAGCCCTGCTATTCCACCGTCGATGTAAACTATCCACTAGAGACCATAGGCACTACTGTCGACGTACTTCATATCAATCACGCAGGGTACGTCCACAGCGTTAAACGGAATGATACCACAACACAAAGTAACATAACAAGTATGACAAATAATTGAATTTTGTTTTGGAATTCAAATAGAAAACAGATGGAAATAATGAGATCAAATGCAAAAACAATGCAAAAAAAAATCAAATGAATATGATGACATGATGCAAAACAAAAAAAAAACAAGAAACAAACATCTAGGGGGGAGATTTTCATACTTGGGATGTTACAAGGAGGGGGTATAAATACCCCTCCTCTTCCTCCTTGAGCTCTAGTTCTGCCCTCTAGCATTCAATAGCATTTAAGAGCTCACCAAATCCGCCATAACTCCCAATCCCTCGCACGAAACTTGTTGATCTTTGGAGGATTGAAGGAGAAGGCCCCGATCTACATCTTCACCGAGCCGTTCTTCATTTCCCCATTAGCTTGAGGGATCTATCCTAGGGTTTCCTCTTGTGGAGAACTGATAAGTCGAAAACGTATCTCCTTTTTCGAACATGTTTCTTATTGTTTTCCTCTAAACTTGTGTGTTTTGAATACAACTAACACGGACTAACGCTGTTTTCAGCAAAATTACTTTGGTGTCTTGTTTTTATGCAGAAAAATCAACTTTCGGGAAATTTCCCAGAAAAGACCCCATTGATGTTTTCATCCCGGAAGACCCCTGGAGCCAGAAGGGGGCCACGAGAGGAGCCACAGGGTGGCCACACCAGCATAGGGTGCGGGCCCCCCAGAGCCCCCTTAGACTCCCCTTTCGACTACAAGTAGCCTCCAACCCTAAAACCCGAGGGGGTTCGTCAGATTCCACAGAAACACAACAGAGCGCTGCCGCCGTCCCAAACCTCGATTCGGGGATCAGAAGTTCCTATTCTGGCGCCCTGCCGGGACGGGAAGTGGAAGAGATCATCGCCATCGTCATCAACAATGCCTCTCCATCGATCATCCATGTTTCCCCCATCCATGTGTGAGTAATTCCCCGCTGTAGGCTGAAGGGGATGGTAGGGATTGATGATATCGTTCATGTAATAATGGCGTGATTGTTAGGGCATAGTGCCTAGTGTCCTCTATTAGTGCTATTGACATTGTTGCAACTTGTTATGCTTAATGCTTGCCACTTTGGGCCCGAGTGTCATGATCTCAAATCTGAACATGTTATTGAATCACGATGATAATTATTGTTTCTTGATCATACCTGCAAGTTGTTTACACATATCGTTGTCCGAAACCCGAGGTCCCAAAGTGACAGAAATTGGGACAACCAGAGGGGATGGCTGCGATGTGAGGATCACATGTGTTCACGGAGTGTTAATGCTTTGCTCCGGTGCTTTATTAAAAGGAGCACCTTAATTACCAATAGTTCCCTTGAGGCCCCACTGAAAATGGGCTGGTAGGACAAAAGATGTTATGCAAGTTCTCATTGCGAGCACGTACGACTATTTACGGAACACATGCCTATGGTTACTTAGTGCTTGGATGCTTTATCATATTTATCTGCAATGCCCATGACATGATCATTATTTGAACTTTCTTATCCATGCAACGCACGTTCATCCATCCCTACGCCTACAATATTTAATCCGTTGTTTACTTTAAACACTACTGCTGCTGCTGTTTTTATTCCACTGATGCTATTATTTCACTACTGCTGCTACTATAAAATTGTTACTACTGATAAACCACTGCGAACAAAAGTACTTTCAGGTGCAGGTGAATTGACAACTCACTTGTTAAGGCTCACAAATATTCTTTGGCTCCCCTTGTGTCGAATCAATAAATTTGGGTTTTACTTCCCTCGAAGACTGTTGCGATCCCCTATACTTGTGGGTCATCAAGAACCTAGGCATCTTGCTACTCTTGGTGATTCGAGATTGTTGGGAGCCCCCAATTTGGTTGTGGGTGTGTGCCCCAAGTTGTTTGTAAAGGATTCGATTCCCGCCTCAAAGGGGATCAATAGTGGAAGGTGGACTAGGCCTTTGTGGCGGGGTTCATCGGAGAATAGGGTGAGGCCTTTGTGGCATTGAGTAGGCCTTCGTGGAGAGCTCACACCCCTCCAACGAGACATACTCCCTTAACAAGGAGGAACTCGGGATTACATCGTGTCTCTGCGTGCTCCATATCGGTTACCTTGTTCCCTTCCTCCTTTACTTGTACTTGCATTGTGTTTGTTGTTATCCTTGTCATATAGGTAAATTCACCATAGTTGCATTATCTAGAGAATTTAATCTTTATGCCAAGCCTAAACTTGTAGAAAAATTAAAATTGGTCGTAGCATCTATTCACCCCCCTCTAGGTGCCCATACATTACTTTCAGTATGGCGGCTCCGACTTCAACAAATTAGGCTGGAGAGAAGGCTGGCATGGTGGAGTTAATGGGGAAGATGAACATCACGGAGGATAAGGACTCCCCTGTGATTGTCGAGGATGAAGAGGTTCTGGAGGCTGGTCCGCAATGGGCACTAGCCGGGAAGGTTTTGTACAACAAAGTTCTGCATATCAACACAATCTCGGAAGCTCTTAGGCCGGCATGGGGGGACCCTAAAGGGTTGATCTTAAACTCGATCGGAGACAACATGTTCGTCTTTACCTTAGAGAGCGGACGGGAGAGGGATCGCATCTCGGAAGGTGCTCCCTGGACGGTGAACAAACACGGGGTGGTGCTGAAGTACTTTGAGATCACAGATTGCCCGTCCGATATTGTGTTTGATAAGATGTTGATCTAGGCTAGGGTTTTGAACTTTCTGTTTAACCTACGACGGCCTCCGTGGGTTGATCGCATTGCAAAGAAGGTTGGTAAGGTTGTGAAGAAGGATACTGATGGGAAGAGAAACACTATCGGCGCGGACTTACGTGTCACGATCTGGATGGAGGTGGAGAAGCCGATTCGTAGGTGGGGAAAGTTGTCAATGCAAGAGATAACACGCATGTGTGGTATGACATACAGTATGAGAATCTCCTGTATTTTTGTTTCTCTTGTGGGAGAATTGGACATGCTTTCTTGGTGTGTTCAACTCCGGCAGTGAGGGACGAGAAGGGGAATCTACCGTACAACGAGACTCTGCGGGCTCTATCTGGTAGGAGGAAGAAGGGAACTATGTTGGGACATCAATCTAACCAGCAATGGAAGGGGGACAAAAAAGAGGCAGAACGGTCCAATCCTATTGCAGGTGTTTCAACTAGTTATCGAGCTCCTCTTGGGGGATTCGATATTCATGGACAACATGTGCAATTTGTCGCACCCGGACTTCTAGGGGATACTCACAGTCCGTTAAACAATGGATAAATGGCTTACGGGGCATACCGGCACCCGCATCTCAATATGAGCAGGCCAACACGTAAACGTGTGACAACCATTCTCTTACTGTTCATCGTCTGCGCAAACCATCCCGTAGAAATCCAGATACTTCTGTTGACGTACTTCAAAACATACACACATGGTACGTCAACGGCGTTTGAACAAGTGATATCACAACATATCTGTAAGACACAAAAGATGGAAATAAGTTGCAAATAGCTCTCATTAGAGCAGAGGTAGCAAATACAATCATCCAGAGGACACATGTCCCAACAATCCATCATTACATCACAGCGGAAGCATTCAAAAGGTCTGAGTACAGACAAATCCAACTAGGCCTAAGAGGCCGAAAACGAACAGACGGAGCCCATCCACGAAGTCTCGGATCCTGCCCGGGTCCGCTATCTACTCGTCAGCAGCCTCGTCATACTCCACGTAGTAGCCACCATGGGGATCCTCGGAAACATAGTCTGCGGAAACCACAGCCCCAAAGGGGTCAGTACATAAACGTACTGGCAAGCAAGACTCACAGTTCACCAAAGTGTAACCCGTCAACACCAAGCACAGATGCTTTGGGTTCAACGGAAGGAAGGGGATATAAAAGATGCTGCAACTGGCTGCTCTAACCAACTACAGAGTTCTACCACTTCCGGCTAAACAGAAAGAAGATAAGATAGTGTATCGGAACCAACTAATAACTAACTCCAAACAAACCCATCCTGGATCTCGCCCCTTATCCAAAGAAGCAATCCAAGGATAACTCACACAGTTGGATTAATGATGGATCAAGTTATTGTGTCAATAATCCTATTACTATTCAAGTTATCATTAGTTAGGTGTAAGTTGTTCTGAGTACTTTTTAGCCAGTACTTTCACCAAGTAATCCATAACCGCGGAAAACACGGCTTCTCGAGAAGATTTAACCCTGCAGGGATGCACCAATTTGGCCGTACACGTAAGAATGACCCGCCAGGCGGGGAGCTAACCCACCAAGCGAGGCACTCAACACAACTCAACTCTTCTTCGCATCAAGCCCAGAGAACCACATGTTGTGCGTGCGCGGCTAATCGAGCCCCACGAAGAAAAGGGGACCCTCATAGCACTCTAAGACGACGCCGCCCTAAATGCCGACTACAAAAGTTCCACCCTGGCGCCAAGGGTTCGCACCTGCACATGCATGCATCAAATGGAAAGCCCGAACTAAGTGTGGCGATTTGGACGAGATGCGAATCGAATCAAATTGAGGGGGGCGCCCACACTCGCTTCCCACATGCGGTTAGTGTGCTCATCATGGATCAGTAGACAAGACCCTTTTCCTATTAGGGTCGACACTAGCAGGCCTCAAAACCACGCCGGGCCTCCTGCTGGTGCCTTATCAGCAAGTTATTATTACCTCAAAATTAACAGGTTGTTGTTTATCATCGAGCCCCAGAACATAATGAAATAATAACAGAAAGTAACGGGTAACAGACTCAAGCAAAACAACCCTAAGCATGCTAGTAAGACACGGGCTCAAACAACGGGGTTATGGGAGTGGAGGTGAGGCAATATCAGGGTTAAAGGATACATGTGATAGGTTCGTAACAGAAGCAACGATTCAAAAGGCTAGCAGAATAGACAACGGAAAGTATCGGTATCCAATGTTGAAAGGAACATAATGGTTCATGTGAGTGAATACTTGCCTGCAAACTCAGCAGCCTGGTACTGAGCTAGATCCTTAGAAGGGGTGTCGTAAGTATCGTCGGTCTCAACGTCGTCGTGTATCCGAGAAGAAGCAAACAAACAACGCAGAGAACAAACAGTCAATAACATGGCATAATGCACAATCATGGGATGATGCATGACCATTTAATTGATGCATAAAAATAAACTAGTTGACAAGATAACAACATGATTAAATGGACCCACATGCAATTGGATTGCATATGGAAAGCCCATGAATTAAGGGTGAAACAATTGTTTTACAACTAACCAATAGGTGAAAGTGGATTAGCATGATGCATGGATGAAGAAAACAACAAAATAACAACAATAGAACCAATTGGAAATAAGGTTTACCCATTTTGAAATTTTAGCTATTAAGTTAAGGAATTTTGGTTCCTTAAAGGTGTTACACAAGCATTTGTTGTTTTCACCAATTTTAATTGTTCAAAACAAATGACAAAATTCATATTTGAAAAGAACACACAATTTTAGGTGGAATACATGTTTCACTTGTTGAAAAAGGATTTCAAATAAATTAATTATGAATTAAACAAGTTTAAGCAAGAATTAAATGAATTTAATTCAAACATGAACTTATTTGAATTTTTATTTGTGCACAACATTAGATGAAGTTCATATTTGAAAAGTTTATACTTTTAGGGTTGGAAAACATATTTTATATGTCCCAGAAGAAATTAATTTGACCAAGTTATGAATTTAACAATTTTAAATGATTTAAACAAGGTTTAATTTATTTAACCAATTTTAATTATTCAAAACATGAAACAAAATTTATATTTGGAAAGGTGGTTTAATTTTTCATGGAAAACATATTTCATTTGTTGAATTGGATTCAAAATGAGCAAGTTTATTATTTTGGCAATTTTAAATGCATTAATTAGGAAACAGTTTTTAAGCAATTTAAATTATTCAAAACAGCAAACAAAATTGATATTTGGAAAGTACATGAAAAGTTGATTGGAAAACATATTTAGTTTGTTGAATTTAGAATTTTTATGCCCAAGTTATGATTTTTGCAAAATTAAGGGAATTAAACAAGAATTTAAATATTTCACCAATTTAAACTATTTCAAAACAGTAAACAAATTGCATTGAAAAGGTTGGAAACATGTAGCAAATGTTTCACTGAACATTTTGAGCTATCAAACATTTTTTGGGTTATTATTGAATTTATTATGCAATTTTCCATAATCATTCTTATTCTGCCATTTTAGTAAACAGAGGGAAACATGCTCAAAATTAATTCAATTGTGACCAAATAAAATACCAATGTGTAGAGTTTGTTAAGACAAATTTTAGAGCCCAAGTTTGCTTAAATTGGATGAGCCAAACTCAAGTTATGAAATTCCAAAGTTTCCAAATTTTATTGCATTTTCAGTAATTAATTATTTAGGGCAAAAAGTATTACAGCAACATGTTGCAATTTTGTTACTAGTAGAAAGATCACAAAAATTTGAATCCACAGAAACTTGAATTATTCAAATTGGAGCAATATTCAATTTTATATTGATTTTAGAGTTAATGCCTCAGATCTCTGTTTCTGAAATTCGGGCAGAAAAAGGAAAACAGAAAAAAAAGGTGTGGCTTTGGGGGTTCGAACCCTGGACCTGAGGCTTGCTCGCAAGGGGGTTGACCAGTGGGGTGGAGCTGCTTTGGTGATAGGAAGGGGAGCTGTGGGGGGTTAAGCTGTAGTTCTGTCGCGATTTAACTGAACCGCAAGGTTCAGTTCGCTGGCAGATGGTCGCCGACGAGCGGCTGCTGCCGCGGTGCTGCGCCGTGGGGCGCCGTGGTTGCGGGCTGCTGTGGCCGGTCGTGGTACAGAGGAGATGGAGGGAGGAGAGGTAGTAGCGAGAGGGGCCTCACCTCGAGGGAAGGGAGGCGGAGCAGGAGGATCGGGGCGGAGCAGAGGTGGCGACCGGCGGCGATGGGCATGGACGGCGGTGGAGCTCCGGGGCGTCCCCGCCCGTGCCATGGTGACGAGGAGGAAGAGGGCGGCTGGGGGGTTCCATTCCCGGCCTCGCCCTGGCCGGAAGGGAACCCCAACGCCGACGATCACCGGAGGAAGTGGGGAAAATTTCGGTGGGGTGTTCAGTTACAGAGAAAAGTTAGCAGAGAGAGAGAGAGAGAGAGGGAAGAATGGAGGCGGGGGAGAAGAGATGGAGGGAGAGAAATTAGGGCAGAGGGGGCTAGGGCATCGACCTGGTTTTAAGGAGGGGGAGGAGATGGTCGCAGCCGTTGCTGCTCCTCTCTGTATACGTGGACAGAACGGATGGTGACCGTACAGAGGAAGAAGAAGGTGGGGTGGGTCGAAGGGGTATGGGCTAAGGGGAGTTGGGCTGGGCCTGGTGTGCTCCTCTCTCTCTCTCTTCTTTTTAATCTTTTTGTTCTAATTGTTTTTTTTTTGCTGAAATAGAAAGGAGAGAAAAGGTAGGGTTTTTAGGTTAGGAAAAATTAGTGAAAATTTTGTGTAAGCTAGTTATTACAATAGCAACAAAAATGCCAATTTTGGTTTTCCAAAAGTTCAATTTATTTTGCTGTTTTTGTATTTGAGTGAATTTGTATGAATTTTGAATATTGGGTGATTTATTTAAAAGAAACATTTTCCAAGAGTTTGAACCCTCAAATTATTTGAAACAAATTTCTTAACTTTGTTTTGGTAAATTGCAATAATTCCAAAGGGTTGCTGTTTGGAATTTTGTTTGAATTTGAACAATTTGGATTAAGTGAACTATTAAAACCACAATTTTAAATAGTTGAACCTTAGGGATTTAATGGAAACAATTGATTGAAGGGTTTTGTCATTTTCATAATTTTCAAAAAGGTTGCTATTTTGGAAATTAATTGAATTTGAAAAGGGTTTGGTATTAAATGAATTTTTGATAGAAACAAAACAATAGTTTTGAAATTACAACTTTTATGGAAACAATTGATTGTTTTGAGTTGAAATATCATTTTGGAAATTGTAACATCACAAGTATGAAACAAAGGTTTGAAATTTGAGTTGAAATTCAAATAGAAAACAAAGGAAAACAGTTGGAAAACAAAGCAAAACAGAGGAAAACAAATGGAAAACAAGCAAAACAAATGCAATGAACATGATGTCATGATGCAAAACATAAAATAACAGAGAGCAAACATTCTAATGGCTATTTTTCATACTTGGGATGTTACAAAACGCCCCCCTTGAAGGAATCGCGCCCCGAGATTCCTACTGAGAAAAGAAAAGGTCCGGATACTTCTTGCGAAGATCCACGTGAGCTGTGACACGTGAAGCACATCGTGCACCTCGGATAGTTTTTCTGGAAGTTCAAGATGATAGGCATTCCTGGCAACTCTTCTGGAAAGACGTCAGGGAATTTGCAAACCACCGGAAAATTTTCAAGTAAAGGGAGAGGTTTTGTATGGAGGGTGTATAGCTGAATAGAACTTGATTCATTTGGAGAATAGACTATCTGGCCAGAAGGGTGAAACGGAGTTATTGATTAGATGCCGGTAGAATAACTGTAGTGGAAGCAACAACAAGGTTTCAACGGACGAAAAGCATGTTGAGAAGGACAGGATATCAAAGCAACATCGGGAAAAACGAGACCAAAACACTCCTGAGGTACTACGGAAAACCCATCCGGGCTTCTAAAGGATCAATATCTACTGCTTAAGGAATAGAGGATTTGCTTCCGGGGCTTAC
>JAPCYS010003243.1:0-10771 GCA_028641055.1 Alopecurus myosuroides | reverse complement strand
CCGCCATACCTACTTGTTCGCCTTCACCATCACTCTCTTCACCACCGGAGGTGTACTCGACTTCTTTAGCAATCATTGCCCTAGGAGGTCCTCTCTTGATGAAGTTCTTGGACTTGGGAATGAAGGTGGATTTCTTGATAAGTCTTCCTCCATTCTCAATTCTACTCTTGAAGGGACACTCGGCAACGAAGTGCTCGGAATCTCCACAATTGAAGCAAGTTCTTGCTTTCTTCGTGCTTGAGGATTCCTTCCCTTTGTTCTTGGTGGCATTGGATCTAAAGTCTCCTTTCTTCCACCACTTGTGTTGTGCAAGAGCCAAGCATTCTTCATGCGAAGTCTTCATCTCTCTCTCGGAGACCTCATGAGTGGATCCACCATCATCACTTGAATCATTATCTTCATGGGAGATGACATTGGCCTTCAAGGCAAGAGATGCTTTCTTTGCTCCGTTTACACGAGCCATGACATCATCGGAAGTTTGCTTCATGAACTTTAGAGTGATAAAGAGACCCAAAACATCATTGGGGGATAGGTCCAAGTAGTCGGCCCTTGCTTGTACATTCATCACCATATTTTCATTGTATGGCATCAAGGTGAGTAGAAATTTCTCCTTGACCCAATTCTCCGTGCAATCCGTGAATCCACTATCTCTCATATCATTTACAAGAGCCTTGAGTCTTCTAAACATGTCTTCTATGTTCTCTCCATCACCCAAGTGAAAGTGTTCAACTTTTCTTTGAATGATTGACTTCTTGGATCTTTGGTGGTTGACATTGCCGTCAAACATATCAACAAGACCATCATAAGCTTTCTTTGCACTTGTGAAGGACCGGATGTGCTCAACTCCTTCCTTTTCCATTGCCCTTTCCAACATGTGCAAAGCATGAGCGTTGAGTTGCTCATCAATGATGTCACTTGAGCTTAGATTTGCGGGATCCTTTGGCTCATATCCTTTTTCAACAATTCTCCATAATTGCATTGACGAGCTGCACATGTAAGACTTCATAGAAGCTTTCCAATTAGTAAAACGATGCCGATCCACCAAAGGAGGTGGACCTAGATGAGTAACATGTGGATGTTGTACATTAGGAGAATTATTATATGCATAGCCAAAAGAATTGCCACCACTACCATTTGATGGTGCACCATTATTTAAAGGTGAAGTTGTATCACTTCCTTCTTTAGTTGGCAAGGGGTTTCCATGTTCATCTAAGATAATCTTTTCACTAGGTTGCTTAGGTGGAGATGTCAATTCTTTTATTAGTCCCTCCATCTTCTTCTCGGAAGATTCAATCATAGCTTGGATTAGCTTTTGAATCCCATCCATGGTGACGGGATCATCGGCCATCCTTACCTCATCTTTAGGCGGTAAATCCTTTTATAAAGAGAAGAGGCTCTGATACCAATTGAAGGATCGAGAGGTTAACTAGAGGGGGGGGGGGGTGAATAGGTTAACTACAAATTTTAACTTCTTTTTCAAGTTAACAAGGCAAAGCTCAAATATAGATTATCTAGAGTATGCAACTAGATGGACAATCCTATATGTTGAGCAATTACAGCTAGCACAAGGTGAGTGATATGACTAAGCTAATAGTAACAAGTAAAGGTAAGTTGAGGAATAACCGAACATAATGACGCGGAGATTTATCCCGAAGTTCACTTCCCAATGGAAGCTAATCTCCGTTGGAGCGGTGCGGTGCCACCAAAGTGAACACCGAGTAGGCCTCAAATGCCACACCGTATCTCCTTCGAGACCTTCCACCGATGTGGATAGGCTCGAATCACTATGTTGCTCTTGAGGTTGACAACTAGAACCTTTACAAGGATGAGGCACACTCCACAAGATTGGAGGGTTCTCACCAAATCCCGAGAGCCGCCAAGACTCCGAGAAGCAAGATCCACGGGCACAAAAGCACCGGGGATATCAACAAGGCTCCGAGCTCCGATGAACTAAGAGCAACAAGATTCCTAGCTCCAATGAACTAAGAATGACAAGATCCCTATGGGATGAGTGGGTGGATTTCTAATCGACTCGGTGGAGTTGTAGATCGGGGGTGTCTCCTTCAAATCCCAAAGTATCACGAGCTTTGGTTGGGGATTTGTGGAGATCTTGTTCTTGAGCTTGAGCTTGGTCAATCAATGGTGGTGAGAGAAAGTGTGGGTGAGATTGACAAAGCAAGGAGGTAGGTGGAGGCGTCGTATTTATACCCATGTCGAAAATACGGCCGTTAGGGGGGCATTTCCCCTTTCCTGCGCCCCACCCCGGCCTGGGGGCCGGCCTGGCCGGCCTGGGGGCTGCCAGGGCCGGGCCATACCCACCCCGGCCTGGGGCCGGCGTGGGCACCAGTGGAGGCCGGCGTGGAGCAGCCAGCCCGGCCTGGGGCCGGCGTGGGGCTGGGGGGAGGCCGGACCCCCACCCGGGCACCCCGGCCTGGAGGCCGGCCTGGGGCCGGCGGGGGCAGAGGGGCGAGGCCGGGCCTCCACCCGAACAGCCCGGCGTGGGGGCCGGCGTGGGGCCGGCGTGGGGCCAGCCAGGGGCTGCGCCAGCCCGGCCTGGCCGGCCAGGAGGCCGGCCACCCCTTATTCTTCGTTCCCTTTTCCCTTTTGTTCGCCGTTTCTTTTCTCCTCTTCCTCATCTTTTCCCGTAACTTTTTCTCACTTATTGCTGCAGCTTGTATGATATTTACGGGTCGATATTTTCTGAGTACACTTAGCAAAACACATTAGTCCATCTATATGTTGTAATCAAACACTCAAAACATGATTTAGAAACTATGTTCTTTCACTTCTCTTGCAGGAGCAGTACCTATTGACAGTCAGGTTACAAGGTTAAATGAGGTTAATTCAAAGTTGCTTGAACTAGGAGTGCAACTACCTGTTGCTAGCAGTAGAGATGAATTCCACTATTCAAGATCACTGAAATATGCTCCATGCACAACAAGTTACAACTTAAATGTGAGTAAACTTGAAACTGCAAACTAATATATGCTGCATGCCTGCTGTACTAAAGAGTTTGTACTTTGTATTTGCAGGAAGGAACAACTTACAAAATGCAAGAAGATGAAGGGACTGAAGATGACAAGTATTTCGAAGAAGATGGAGAGAGTGACGAGGAAGAAGATCCAGAGATTGAAAAGGATGAAGAACCACAAGGAGAAGCTACTGCAGTAGTCCACGATGAAGGATTTGAGGTTGGAAACTTAGAAGGTACTAGCAATCTGGAGTAGTGCACTGCATTTCGTTTACACTTCTATCCTGTATGTTGAATTGCATAATTCAGTGTATTTATTTGAGTTCATTGAATTTTGACGTTGCAGTCACACTGAAGAAGAAAAGAGGTCGAGGGCCAACTGATATGAAGAGATTCTGGAAAGTTTATGATCAAAACTGCAAAATCAGGCTTGAGTTCAATCATCTGGGACAGCCATGTGGTTTAAGAACAAGTGACTTGACAAATTTCATCGGAACATTGGTAAAAGGGAAAGAAGTGTCCCTAGCTGCTACAAACTGGAGCAATGTACCTAAGTGTGAAAAGGAAAAATTATGGGAAACTCTGCGGGTATTGCCTACATCCTTTTTGTACATCCGTTTTGTACTCCTTTCAATTTTGTCAAATTTTACAAACTGTCTGAACTGAATAATAAATGTACTGCAGGTTGTCTTCGAAATTAATGAACTGTACAAGCCTTGGGTTCTAAAATCTGCTAGTAAGAAGTGGAAGGATTTTAAATGCATTTTTAAGAGGAAGCATTACAAGTCTGAAGAATCAACAGTTGACAACATTCTAAGTGGATGTAAGGATAGAATTCCAAATGAACAGTGGGAATGGTTGGTGAAACATTGGAAAACTGGTAGATCCAAGGTACTATGAACAATCACCCTGAAAACAGTAGTTAAATGCTAGTCGCCTAGTGGAAGACTAGTCGACAAGTCGACTTACAATCATAGGAACAGTCTGAAACATTGGTCGACTAGTCATAGACTAGTCGTTGACTAGTCGCGACTAGTCGACAAGTCGACTTACAATCTTAGGAACAGTCTGAAACATTAGTCGACAAGTCGACTTACAATCTTAGGAACAGTCTAAAACATTAGTCGACTAGTCGTTGACTAATTGCGACTAGTCAAGCGACTATTAATCAGAAGTTGAATTTCAACTTGATTTCAATGTGTTCATAGAAAACATTGATGAATGCAGGCTTTGCGTGAACTCAATCAGGGAGTTAGAACTAAGTAGCTAAATGCAGTTCACAGTGCAGGATCAAGGAGTTTTGCTGTGGTCCAAGATCAATTGGTACAAGCATGATATTCTTTATTCGAATATGTGAATTTACATTGTAACAAACATAAATGGTACACTCAGTAATTTCTATTTAAACTTTATTTACACAGGAGATTCAAGAAGGTCGAAAAACTGGAAGGGCTGAGTTGTATAAAATAACTCACACAAAAAGAAAAGGGGTTGCAGTCAATTCTTTTGCAGAAGAAAAGATTGTAAGTACAAGTTTGAAACTATATACCTACATTATGTCGTAGTGTTCCAGACTATAGAGTACTAAGTTATTCTTTCAATTTGCAGAAAGAAATAAATGACAAATTCCAAGAGAAACTAGAACATGTGGGTGAAGGAGCACATGAGAATGATGTGTACTCTTTAGTTTTTCCAAAAGCAAAGAGCACAAGACATGGTCAGGGCCTGGTGGTTGGTGGAAAGGGATCAAAGCAACTGCACAAGGCTTTGGTTGCACTGAATGAAAGTAGATTGGAGAACAGAGAGTTGAAGCAGACTATCGATAACCTATCTGCAAGACATGAAAGCTTGGAAGAGAGACTGAGCCAGGCTCTCGTTCGCTTTGAAGCAGGGCTGGGTGGTTTTGAACAAAAGGTACACTTGAATAATATATTTTTGATTTTCTAAATCATCTACTTGCTGTTCAGTTCGAACAACTGGCTAATAGGTTGCTAATATGTGCTATGCATGGTAACTCAAGGTCGTGAAGCCACTGGATTCTAAAGAAGTGGACAGTGGAGTTCAACCATATAATGCACACGAGGTATTTTCCTTGATGTAAAATTCAATATGAATGTCATTGACTCGAGAACATTGCGTGCTAACTTAATGAAACCTGCCCAGCCAACTGAAGATTCGAACCCAACTGAAAAACATAACCATATGCAGAATAAGGAAGAAGCTGTACGAAAGCAATCATTCAAGCAACTGCTAAAAAAGGTTAGGAACAAAGATAAATTTGAATAGAAATAGCTATGTACTTTACTTATATACCAATTGTACTAACTAATAATTGCTGAATGTAGCATAACAACAGAAGCTTGATTCCCAAGATTGAAATGGAAGAGGAGAATGTGCATTTGCAGAAGTTTAATAAGGAGAAGAATGAAAATAGCGCATTCCTCGTAATAAAACCTGGGGTGAGTGTTCAATTAAATTCCCCAACAAGCAATGCTACTGCAGCAATTGGAACTGTTCAGAGTGACAGAGGTCATTACTATGAAGTCACGGTGGACCTGGTTGTCAATTGTACAACAAAGCTACCTCACCCAGTGGGGAGAATTAAAATGATGGGAAATCCTAAAGCACGTACTATTCCATGGCCAAAATTATACGTAAGTAAACTTTTCGGATGCCAAATTGTTATCCTGTAAGAATGTACTGTCAACACAATGTAGTATAAAAGCCAAATTGTTATGCAGGTGAAAACTAAAGAACATCCAAGAAGTGTGACAGAGATGCTGGCTAAACACCTGAGTGTGGGCAAGAAAAGAGATGATGGGCTTGTGTTAACACTTGAGCAGCGGGCAACAAATAGATATCGGCGTCTAGCAAAGAAAGGTTACAAAGTCAGTAAAAAAGGGGAAGAACAGATAGATAAGATGAGACTTTTGCTTAACAGTGGCAGAAAGACACAGCAGCAGCAGGAAGCTATTTATGAAGAAAGGATTGACAACAGAGCCTCCGCCAGTGCATCAATACAGAAAAAACAGCCTCCAGCAATACAGACAAAGAAGAGAGGATTCACAGCACCGATGAAATGCTAAGTAGAGGAGCAAGAAGATCACTCAGTAGATGATACGAAGGTCAAGACTAGAAAGATCAAGAACGTGCTGGAAGACTCCCAGATGCTAGACCAACAAGAAGATGAAGTAGATGACTCACAAGCTAGTAAGCTCAAGAAGAAGCATCAGGGAGAGATGGCAGACCAGCAGGAAGATGAAGTGCATGACTCACAAGTGGCAGAGCCTACAGTAGTGAAAACTAGAAAGCTCAAGAAGAAGCCTATGCCAGACCAGCAAGAAGATGAAGTGGAGGACTCACAAGTGGTAGATCCTACAACAGTGAAAACTAGAAAGATCAAGAAGAAGCCTATGCTAGGCCAGCAAGAAGATGAAGTCGAGGACTCACAAGTGGGAGAGCCTACAGCAGTGAAACGTAGAAAGCTCAAGAAGAAGCCTATGCCAGACCAGCAAGAAGATGAAATGGATGACTCAAAAGTGGCAGAGCCTACAACAGTGAAAACTAGAAAGCTCAAGAAGAAGCCTCGGGTAGACATTGCAGAACACATGTATGACTCACAGCAGCCTGAGGAACTATATCAAGATGCACAACAGCCAAATGAGGTTTGTGACTCACGGCAACCAATTAAGAGAACAAGGAAACCAAGCCAGAAATTAATAGATAGTGAATTAGATTCAATTGGATTCATCTGAAACTGCCAGCACATAGCAAGGTGAAATCTATTTATGCATTTGAAATCTCTTTGTGCATCTGTTCTGCATCTCGTTCTATATCTTACTGTGAAAGCTGAATATTATACATGCCTGTGAATGTTGATGGATGCACTTGAAACTGTGAATGTTGGTGGATGTACAATCCTGTAGGCATTGTGAATGTTGTACTATGAATGCTTCACTTGATATAGTTGTGAAACCTGTTTATGCCTGTGATTTAGGGGCAATGTGAATGCTTCACTTGATTTAGTCTGTGATATAGCTGTGAAACTAGATGTTTTGAGTGCATTGTGAAACCTGTTTATGTACAATCCTGTAGTCTGTGATATAGCTGTGAAACCTGTTTATGCCTGTGATTTATAGGCACTTTTGAAACTGCCAGTAAGTTGATTTGACGGCAGTTTTCAAACTGCCTCCAATTACCATTTCTGGAGGCGGATTCAAAAGTGCCTCCAAATGGATATTGGAGGCAGTTTTCAAACTGCCACAAAAGTCTATTTGAGGCATTTTTGAAAATGCCAGTAAATAGATTTGAGGGCAGTTTTAAAACTGCCTCCAATTACCATTTTTTCGAGGCAGTTTCAAAAGTGCCTCCAAAAGGTAATCGGAGGCAGTTTGAAAAGTGCCTCCAAATGAATATTGGAGGCACTTTGGAAACTGCCCCAAATGTGTATTGTAGGCACTTTTTGAAATGCCCGAGATGACTTGTAGAGGCGGTTTGAATAGTGCCACCAATGCATATTGGAGGGAGTTTGAAAACTATCTCAAAAAAGTTTCAAAGTCAGTTTACAAAAAGTGCCTACAAATACATTTCCCAACACTACTATATCAAACATTTTTTTTGTGCCTTAGAAAATATTTAGAGCCACTTTTTAGTGAATTGGAGGCAGTATGTGACATAGTGCATGGCAGGTCTCACATGTCGGAGACGAATTCCTTTCCCACGGCCGAGATGCAGGAGAAGGATAGCCAATCTCCGTCCAAAAGTCTTGAACCGGATTAGCCGATGCTTTCCCGCTCCGCCCAGACACCGGCGTCCAGCCACCATCCTCCGCCCCCGCATCTACCGAGTTCACCGGATCCTGAAGAACTTCCAGCGCAGCGTCAAATGGGGTTTGGGAAGAGCACTCGTCATCCTCCTCCGCGAGCTCTTCCTTGAGGCAGATGAACCTATCCCGACGCGATTCCAGATGACGAGCCGGCACCCACCGGCGAGAGGCCGTGGGGCTGCAGCGTGAGCCGGCGCCGACGCGCCACCTCACTGTCTCTCATTTCGTCTTGCCTACCTATCGTCATCGAGCTAGCTCAAAATAATCAATCCAAAAATCTTATTAAGTAGTCCTTGACATCTCTGGGAAAGAATTAGGACCGTCCATACATTTAACTCTTTCGTTAACTGGGAGCTGTGTCCATTGATTCTAGGAGCCGCACAGGCCCGTTTATTTGTAGCAACCGCTGCTACCGTACCGAAAACGTATTCTATATTACAGGAGTATATGTAGATCACATTGTCGCCTGTAGAATGTACATCGCAAAAATAGAAAAAAAAAAGTTGGAAAATCCATAGAGCTTATATGTGACACCTAATTAATCGGCCTCGAACATGGACAAGGACGTGCTTAGCGACAGCTCCTCTTCGCCGTGGCCGGAGTTGGCCCGCTTGCTGGGCTGGAGGAGGTAAAAGTCGTCGTCGATGCCGTGGAACGAGAGGTTTCTCTTGATGGTGTCGAGCACCGACGCCAGGGTCTGTGGCGCACTCTCGCCGCACGCCCCGTCGACGGCGCCCGCTCCGTCGACCTGCTCTGAGCCTCCGCCTACCAGGTACTGCAGAAGCTGGGCGTCTGTCCAGTCATCACCGAATGCATTGTTCGGCATGTGCAAGTCGCCCGTGGCCGCCGCCGCTGGCGCCGCGGCGTGGCTCGGCGCCCCCGATTCTCCATCCGCGACGGCGACGCCCTTCTTGCGTACACGGCACAGGACCCAGTCGTCCAGCCTCATGGAGTCGTGGGGCCTGTGCCGGGCGTCGGCGTGGAGGAGGCGGTACTCGTGCATGACCCACTCCGTCTTGGTGCCCCTCGGGGAGCGGCCCTGGTAGAAGACGAGCGCCTTCTTGACGCCGAGGCAGCGCGCCCCGGCGGCGCTGAGGATGGGCTTGTCGGTGCCGGTGGCCTTCCAGTACCCAGAGCCGGCCGTGCGGTTGGGCCGCGCGCCGTTGGGGTACTTGCGGTCTCTGGGGCTGAAGAAGAACCACTCCCCCTCCCCGAACATGGCCTTCTCTGCACGCACGCACACACTTGTCTCAGCACTGATAGAGAAAGCGGTCAACCTGGCGGAACATACGTAGTACAGGCTTGTACCTCTCCGTGCATTTTGGCAATTTGTGCGTGTTGACCCCTGTTAATTATATCGTGCCCGGCCGGCATGTAGTAGTGTAAATTAGGCGTGTAACATGCACATCGTAGTCCATGTGGTACTAAGACTGCTGTGTTTGATTAAGAGGAGGTGATCGACTGATGTATAGTGTGAAACGTACGTACATAGATCGTATCTAGCGGAGTAGACAAGGAGAAGAGACAAGTACTGCCGGTGAATTGACATTTGTTCTTTTACTAATGGTAAATTGACCTTTTTGCTCTCTTGTTCTGAACGATGGATCTAATGCAGTTCCTAATTTGGGAGCCTCATGCATGCAGCGAGGAATCGTACTCGATTGTATCTGCATGAATGAGCAAAAATGGCGAGTTACCTGGTAGGTCCCAGGGGTCAAATTTGTAGATGTCGACGTCGGCGATGATGGAGGTGACGGCGGCGGCGGCGGAGGCGGCCTTCTTGCTGAGGTAGCAGACGATGATCTCCTGGTCCGTCGGCTGGAACCGGAACCCCGGCGGGAGCTGGCAGCCCCGAAAGACAAGTCCATCCTCCATTGATCACCCGTCGACACCTCTATGATTCAAGCGTCGTGATCTTTACTGCTGCAAGTGTATGCGCAGCTGCCTCTAAGCGTCGAAGAAATGGGCTGAATTGATTTCGAAACACAAAGGAATTGACTCACTTATATACAGACATGGACTGCACGCTAGGCGTACGTGTACATGTCGAGCCATCCGCAGGCCAATGAGAGGGAGTCGTCGCTCGACGAGTTTATCAACCCCGGGACGGCGACGCGCGTGGTACGGATCGATCAGACTGCCAGATTACCTTGGCGTGACGTCCGATGCTACGTCAGCCGCCGTCCATATAGCTAGGGTTATCGGCGCAACATGATCGGATACGCACTTTTAAATGAGTGACGCCTACATCAAAGTTTCGAAGAGATCGTCGATTTCACACTGCCTATTGTTTTGAGGAATCGGTTTCACACTGCTGGTGCTGGTGCCGCTACCGCAAATAGTATCTACGTACGGATCTTTACCTTTCGTACGTACACGCGAATATTTTATTTCGAAACGTAGAGTACAATGTAACGCGCGCTCACATAGCTAAAATAAACAATACTCCATCCGTCCGGCATAATCTCAAAAACATGCGATCCCAAAACCCTCTCTTCCTACGCGCATTAGCATTTAACTCCCTCTTTTTTTGACTCTCAATATCATGATACAATTAAGATAGCAGGTAATGCTACATGAGCCACTACGGGAAAGAGGCAAGATGCCGACGACCAAATGTCGGAGCCGTCAGCGTAGGAAGGGAATACGGGCAGCCCCGCTACCTCGCCGTCGGCATATGATGGCCGTTCCCATATGGGGGTGGTGGGGGGGGGGGGGGGGGGAGGAGGAGGAGGTTTCCCCGACGGTGGCTGTCGGAGTAACCATGCCACGGGTTTACCCCGACGGTGGCATTGCCGGCGGTCTATATATTTACGTATATTGTCGACGTAAATTGAACAATATTCTGTACAGGTGCCCGGGCATCATGGAACATCGGTTAATTTACCTATGTGTGTGTGTGTGTTGATTGCTGCCCGTACTTCTGATGTTCTGTTTAGCTCGATAATCTCGTTGGTTGTATTGGGTGGTTTCTA
>JAPCYS010002972.1:0-21406 GCA_028641055.1 Alopecurus myosuroides | reverse complement strand
ATAGCCACCTTGCCTCGTCCTAATACCTTAAGCTCGGAGTTGTCACCAATTGTGACGCAATTGAGATGATATAATGGAGGTTCGATATTACTCATTGTGTCATTGCTTCCGGTCATATGTTGGGAGTTACCACTATCCACCGTCCATCTACTCGACCCGGAAGCATTTCCCTACAAGTGATCATTTTCTTGATTTAGGTACCCATCCTTCAATGGGTCCTCTTTTATTAGTAACAATGGTCTTAGGAACCCAAATAGTCCAATGATAATCATCACCATAAGAAGTACCAATGTATTTAGCATAAACATGACCATCTCTAGATTTCATGAGGACATAAGATGGGTTATATTTTCCGGCGAAGTCATTGTGAATGATGCTCCCCCTAGAGGTATCACCACCCACAATGGCGTTGGTCTCCTTCTTTTTGGTCACCTCTCCCTCTTTCACAAAGACTACATTTTTAGAGGAGGAGGTGACATTCTTGGATTTCTTCTTCGACTTGGCAACAAAGCCAAGCCCTTGCTTCCCTTTCTTAGATCCTTGAGAGATTATGGCGTCATTGAGAATTTTCTCTTTTCCTACAATGTTAGTGGTAGTGCAATCGGTAGAAATGATAGCAATGCTATTAGAAGAAGATAACACTTGCTTATTAGATTGTTGAGCTATAAGCTTATTTCGGGACTTGGTGAGTTTGTCATGAATTTCTTTAAGAGACGTGAACTCCTTTTCTAGTTTTTCATGACGCTCAACAAGTTTCTCATGAGCTATTACTAGCTTCAACTCTTCTTCTTCAAAGATTTTAAGTAAAGCAAGAGATTTTTCATTATCTTTCCTAAGTTTGGAAACACTAATAGCACAAGTCTCCTCTAGACTAGATAGTCTCTCTTCAAGAGAGGCCCTCATGGATCTCTCTTTCTCAAGAGCTTCTACAAGCTCATTGTCATTGTTCTCATGGCGACCATGCTTTCCAAAGTCATGATGATTTCCTCCTTCTGATCTATGAGAGAGTTAGCATCATCAAGTTGCCTCAAAAGGGACTTTACCTTTTCTTTGGTTTCACCTTCAAGACTACATAACCAAGAGCCTAGATTCTTGGCCTCCTCATCATCAACAATGGTTTCAACACAATCCAATAATGAGGGAGAACTAGTAGCAATAGACTTGGAGGTGGCAGATATTACCGCGGTGGCTTTTTCCATGAGACATGTAGGTCGGATCGATGCCTTCTCATTGGGGGATTCAAATAGAGAGACCGATGAAGAGGAATTTATAGCTATGGCGACATGGGCAACACCTATGAATTCATCTTCTCCTTCATCTCCGGAGTAGTATGTTTCCAGTGAGGGGTCTTCTTCAACATATAGAGCCCTTGGGACTCTCCTAGAAAGATTCTTGTTTTGTGGAGCTTTGTTTTTGTCCTTGCGAACAAGCTTCCCTTCATTTTGTTCTCTTGGCTCAGACGGACACTCCTTGACAAAGTGATTTGCACTTCCACAATTGAAGCATGGCCTTGGCAGCTCCCCCTTCTTGTTCTAGATCTTGTTTCTTGAAGGTTTAGGAGCATCGGCCTTGTGAGCCTCCCATCTCTTCCAATAACCATGCATGGAAAGAGTGATGCACTTATGAGCACCCGTGTATGTGTCTTCATAGTCCTCATCATCCTCATCCACTTCTTCTATCTCAGAAACTGCCTTAGACTTCAAGGCGAGGTTTGGAGACTTCCCAACTCCTCTAGAGAGAGCGAGAGCATCATCCGCGCTCTTGTGAGATAGGGATATGGCTATGAACTCACTAAGAACACCAATGGAGTTGAGGGAGTTGTAGTCCAATTTTGTTCGAATGCTAGTGGAGAGGTTCTTCTTGAAAGGAGTTATGGCCTTTACAAACTTCCTCTTGATCCACTCATCAGGGATTTCCTCTTTTCCAAAGTCCCTCAATTGATTGCCAAGGGTGGAAACTTCTCTATATAGCTCCTCGGGACTTTCATCTTCAAGCATAACAAAGTTCTCCAACTTGTCAAGCGCAACATTATACTTGGATGATTGGATGCTAGAATTGTCTTGGAACAAGGTGTCAAGTTTATCCCAAGCCTTCTTGGCGGTCTTTATACCGCGGATGTGTTCAAGATGTTCTCTTGGGAGAGCCTTTTGGATAGTGACAAGGGCGGTCTTGTTGATTTGAAATTCAACATCTTCTCTTGGAGTCAAGTTCCTTGCATCATGAGGGTGAAATCCATGAAGTATACTTCTTCACAAAGCGGTGCAAGATCCTGAAATATGAGACTCCATATCAACTTCCAAGAAGAAAATTCATTAGTGTTAAGCATGGGAGGAACTCCAACATTAACCATGTGTGGCATTGTGGCAATGGGATGGATAGAGTCATAATTGGGAGGTGGTGAAATTTTGAGTTAGACCCCGAACCATTAGCCGATTGAGACTTGGATCCTTCGGAGCTCCCACGGCTCTTAGCCTATTTATCGGCTTTTGCCTTGGCCTTCGCCTTGGCTAAAACAATGTTAGCTTCCATTTTGGAGATGTCCGGAATGGACTCATCATCCGAGCTAACATCATCGCAGTGAGAGGTGGTTCCTCGGACTCCTTGGTTTTGCCCAGCATGGCCTCCAACATCTTCTTTATGCTAGAAACCTCTGAACCAACACTAGAGCTAACCTTGGACAATTCAATTTGGATGGTTCCAACTTTTTCTTGTAGGTTAGTTATAGTGTTGGCCATTTTGGCGATTTCCGCACTATAACCGTCGGGCTCATTTTCATTGACCATTATACTCTTAGGCGGTTAAGCCCTTAGCAAGAGCCGAGGCTCTGATACCAATTGAAAGTGCACTATGGTCAACTAGAGGGGGGTGAATAGGTTGACTACCAATTTTTTGTTTCTTTTACTTTTAGTAGGGCTAAGAAAGATAAGATAAGGTTCTCTAGATGTGCGACTAGGTGAGAAACCTATGTGAACAAGATAAGATACGCAACGGAAGTAAAACGGAAAGGTAACAAGATAAACCACAAGTGTAAACAAGGAGACAAGCATATGTTTCCCGTAGTTCCTTCTCAAGAGAAGTACGTCTACGTTGGAGAGGTGGGGAGCCACCTAGGCACTCCTCAATAACATGGTTGTGCACACCTTATTCTCCTTGAGCTTCTCCGGTGAGGGAGATTATCGTTTCCACTATGAGGTCGACTTGAAGGCGTTGACCAAACCTTTACACGAGCCTGAGGTCACTCCACAAGATGGATGGAGGATCTCAAGCAATCTGAAGCTTCTGCAACAAGGTGGAAGCTACAAGCACAAGATCTACTAAGGTTTCTAGGCCTCAAGTAGGATTCTAGATCTACTAGGATGTGGTGGATGGATTTGAAATTCCTTTGGTGGAATCACGGATCTAGGTCTCCTCTAGCTGTCCACAAAGTTTCAGAGTATTTGGGTGGTTGGAGAGGGAGATCTGCGAGGTTGAAGCTTTCATTAATGGCTAGGAGAGAGAGTGGGAAAAGCTTGATAATTTATGAGGTAGGGGAAGGCTTTAAAAACCCCTTCCCCAAAGTGTCTATTGTGCAGTCCACGTAGCACCGGAGGCTCCGGTGGTCTTCACATACGCGCACATGCGCAACTTCCTTTCTTCAAACTAGATCCAGCCGGACGAAGGCTCCGGTGGTTTTGGCGGAGGCTCCGCCCACCGGATGTTCACCAGAGGCTCCGCTTGAGCCTCCACTAGTATGCACCCGAAGGTGTTTTGAGCGGAGCCCACACCGGAGGCTCCATGGAGGCCAGCCCCACAGTGGGGCAGCGAGGCCAGCGGAGGCTCCGGTGGTTTTGGCGGAGCCTCTGCCCACCGGATGTTCAGCGGAGGCTCCGCTGCAGCCTTCGCTCGTATGCACCGGAAGGTGTTTTGAGCGGATGCCACACCGGAGGCTCCACTGGAGGCCAGCGCCTGGAAGAGCTGGGAAATGCCTGGGGCGGAGGTTTCGGTGGTTTCTCACCGGAGCCTCCGCTGCTTGCAGAAGTGGCACACCGGCTTTGTTTCTTTGAGCTCTTTCCATCAGAAACATTTTTGTAACCCATTGAGATTGTATACATGATGAACCTGGGCATTTTCATATATATCAAGATAGAACCTGCAAATACTCTTAGATAGCCATTAGTCTATAGTTATGTTGTTATCAATTATCAAAACGGAAGATGATCTTTCACCCTGGCCATGCCTGCTCGTGGTGTGGGCCCCTGGCCACCCACCAACGTTGCCCTCTCGCCTATTTTATCTCCTCCACGGGTTAACCCTAAATACCCGAGCCTTTTCCACCAAAAATATCTATAGCCGCCGTCATCGTCAACCCTAGTTTGGGAGTGTTGTAGAGCTCTCCCTGGCACCCTGCCGGGAAGGGGAATCATCACCGGAGGGATCTTCATCACCATGCCTGCCTCCGGAGTGGTGTGAGTAGTTCATCCCTGGACTACGGGTCTATAGCAGTAGCTAGATGGTTGTTCTCTCCTCTTTATGCCTCATGTTTAGATCTTGTGAGCTTCCTAACATGATCAAGGTCATCTTATTGTAATGCTACATGGTGTGTTTGCTGGGATCCGATGAATATTGAATGCCATGTCCAATGATTATCAATCTATCATGTTCTTTCATGTGTATATTATTTATTATCTTGCATACTCTTCGTTACTAGTAGATGCTTTGGCCAAGTAGATGCTTTTAATTCCAAGAGGGAGTATTTATGCTCGATAGTGGGTTCATGTCTCCCTTTCACTCATGCTCGAGTGACAAAAACGTAACGGGTGGTGGATGTGTTGTTGCCATTAGGGAGAAAACAACAATGCTTTTTCTAAGGATAATTTTATTGTTTACATTACACACTTTGCTTAATGAAATTATTTGTTGGTTGCAACTTAATACCAAAGGTTTGATCGGATGACACTCCGAGGGTGGATTATAAGTCATAGATGCAGTTGGATAACGGTCTATGTATCTTGTTATAATGCCCACATGAATCACATAGTAATCATCATGTCATGCATATGCACTACGGTGCAGCCTTTATATCTGTGAACAGCCCAACTGTCATTTGTTTACCCAGCATGTTATCTATCTGTTTTGGAGAGACATCTCTAGTGAACTGTGGACCCCGGTCCATTTCTTTACACTGATAATACAACCACTGTAACCATTGTTTTCCTACTGCAATTACTGTTCTCTTTGATCTACTGTAAACAAGTACTTTTTTCACACGATACGTCTAATCCTTTGTTTAAGCAAAACCGCTGAGATTGACAACCTCACTGCTTCGTTGGGGGCAAAGTAATTTGATTGTGTTGTGTAGATTCCACGTTGCTGCTGAACCGGTAGTACGCCCTGCCAACATCAGATGTCTTCAACCTTCAGAAGTGATTTCTTTCTCCTACCGGTGATTCAACCTTTGTTTCTTTCGGAGGAAAACTTGCTATTGTGCTCTTCATACCTTCCTCTTTGGGTCTCCCAACGAGTGCAAGCTCATCCACCATCAGCAGGATGTCACAAAAGCACTATGGCTGGAAACAGTTGAGTTTGACGGAGTTCGGTTAGGATCAATTTAATTCATACGTCGAGCGAGCCTAGACCGCATTGAATTGAATCCCGTGTTCTAGAATGTGGCTCCCTTCACAGCTTGTACTTTTCGAATCTATCTCCATAATACAAGAAATATTTCAATGCTCCTTCTTTATAAACGGAAAAAAAAATCTCTTTCATAACATAGATAAGGAATGCATTAACCTTGCAGATATTCTCAATTAAATACCACCAATAAATCCCGACCACCGTATCTAAAGAAATATATCATCCTACCTTTTTAAATTATAATAGATCCACCGTATATATGGTAATAAATTATCCGAGATTTTATTCAAAAAAAGGGACAAAAGTGCTAATATAAGAAAGCATAATGCCCTAACGATGTGGACAACCACCTCATTTGTTCCGTCCACATCTCAATACCCGACCTCCGCCATTGAACGATGCCCGCCGCACCGTCGAGGAGCATGCCGTCCTCACCTGCGCCTGTTCCGGCCATGCCGGTGCCCTCCCAGGTATGGTTAACCTTCTTCGCTATCCATTTCGTACCTTGTCTCCTCATCAATAGATTCTGATCTGCCTTGTTGATTCCAGAGGCGTGTCTTCTAATTTTGCTGCATGTTCTGCTTGTTTGATAGATCTTTAGTTGGTTACTAATATCCACATGTTGGATCCGTCCTTGAATGCAAATTACACTACTAATTCTCCATGCTAACTGCCAAGCAGGCTCGTATCTGAGCTCAAATTGGCAGCAAATACTTATCAAAATAGTTGGAATACAAGAGAATTTGTAGGAGAAAATAAAGAACTGTGATTTTCTGCGAGTTACCAAAGGACATAAACAGTTCCAGTTTCTTGTCAAACGTCCTACTTAAATGAACATAATTTAGATCAGTAGGTTCATGGAAATTGCAATTGAGCCATTGTTAGCCTACCTGCACTTGTTAATATTCAGGAATATACATATAAAAAATGTAGACCATGCATTTATTTACCAACTATTTTATTTATTTTGTAGTTCTATTGTCTCAATCAATAGATTTTTGTAAACAATAGAATCCATAGAATTATGAAACTGTATCCACTAGATATATTATTTTTTTATGAAACGGGCAAAAGCTCTGCATTAATAGTAGTTCTCTGCATTTATTTATTTATAAACGGGCAAACCCTATCAACTAGAACGGTTTATTAGTGGTCGCCTCTTTCGGGCCGCATGCTGCGGACTGTTACGCCTGATTCACAACGTAGGCTTGATTTATTCGTTGCATCGGATCGTTGGGTGCCAATTTTTTTCCACATAGCTACTTAACTGCACAGGACACAGCTTTTCATGACTGAAAGAAGCCCTCTCAATTGCTAATTATGATACTTAGCTGACAACAAAACTTTATTGTATTTTATCGTTTCAATCAAGCGTCTGTGCAGTGTCTAGAGTTGTACATTTCCTTAGGATCTACCAGGGATAACATTTCTATAAGAAATAACTCTGCTATGGCATTGTTCAGCGAAAGACAAACTCCGGCATGGGAACAAATGTATTCACACAACATATTTATAATTTGGGCATGCATTCTTTAATTATGCTGCATGGATGGCTATATTAGATGTGTATGCATTTTAAAAACACCTTTTGCACTATCCATTTACAATAATTAAACTAGCAGGGAGATTGCAAAATGCTTAGTTTAGATAAATTGCTCTTCCTTGATAAAAAAATACTAACAATCAAGGTTGCGGTTTTGGCAGAGAAAACAAGGTCCAGCAGAATCGATCAAGATGTTTGCGGTACAGTGTTATGATTGTCACAAATGGCGCACGGTTGGAACGAAAGGTGAATACGAGACAATCCGTGAGAACTTCACCAAGGACCCATGGTTCTGCAGCAGGAGACCAGGCTGCTCGTGCGAAGAGCCTGCAGACATTGAGTATGACAACAGCCGCATCTGGGTCATCGACATGCCAGACATACCAAAGCCTCCACCCAATACCGAGAGGCTAGCGATCATGAGGTGTGATCTCACTAACATGGATATCTACTACGTCTTGCCAGATGGAAAGTATGCAAAGTCCCCAGGGGACGTGCAGGAGTTTCTCGATGAGAATCCGGAGTACAAGAACAACATATCAGTTGAGAGCTTCGACTTTACAGTGCCCACGGTTGTCGAGGAGACTGTTTCACACAACTTCGAATGAAGAGCTAAACAGTCTACGAAGCGGGGCAGGAAATCAGCAAGAAGTAACTATATATATGATAATATAGTATACAAAGCCATTCATGTTAATGCAACATCAATGTTCATCTACCTTGAAGGCAGACTCTATAATGTTACTTTTTTTGGATTTGTGGTTTTACTGTGAGAACTAATGCACTGAATCTATACGTTTTATTATGCATCAAACTTCTAGTAAAATTTTGACATGCTTCTGGCTGTAGTATATTTCTATTAAACAATGACCATGTTGTGCTTGTCCATGAATGGAAAGTAAAGTTAGAATAGGTCATCTAAACATTTATATTGGCAAAAAATTAGTATTTTTTTAACAAACGATAAAATTGATTAACTTATATACAAATATGCGTAGTTTGCAAGAAATTAGCACTTGAGGTAGACGTAAATTTAGATGGAGATAGATGGCACAAGATACATTTTTATTTGTGAAATTGCGTGAGATGAAATAAATAAATATTTTCAAGATTCCTACTACAAAAAGAATAAAGAAACTAGCACTGTGTGGATCCTCGTTTCACAAACTACACAATCATCTTATAGAACATATTGAGAAAAACTAGTACACAATTGCCATTCATCGCGAGGCAGTGAGCCTAGTAGGATTCAAAACTTAATCTATGACATTTTGCAAAACGAAACCACTGGTGCTGATTCTCCTTATGGTAAGAAAATGAGATGTGTGGAGTCGTGCGTGTAATTATGTCCCAGCATGTAATTTTATTTTTCTACTTGGATATTTTGTATGACACATATGGAGAGATCCGCAGTCGTCGCGAATCCCTTGAGACTGGTCATAGTGGGCAGTAACTAAGTAGTACCTGCAATGCCACGTAGGCAAAAAATCTGATGTGGCAAGTAGTTAATGTGAAGAGAAATTATAGTCGTAACATAGCTAGTTACCGTAACATCACACCTTCCAATGCAATATATGAGTCTATAAGGTAATAAATATAACTTTGCATGGCACCATATGTATGTTACTCCCCACTATGGAGGTGTTAATATCAGCTAGTAACATCGTGATGTTACTACTCTTAGTTACTTCCACTGTGACTAGCCTAATTGAAACCCCACAATCCATGATCCAAACCTTAACACGATATTGCCTAGCCCAAAGGTCTTCCCTGTCTTGACACTTCCACGCCCTACCCTAGCACCAAAATTCTCGCTCGGCAGTGATTGCTCGCGCGCCGGCAGCCCTGGAGCTTCACCTACGGTAATCATGTCTCTTGTTGTGATCCAGTGTGCAAGTGTTTAGTGTCAGATTAATTTGCATGCAAGCCTTTAATGAACTCCATCAGGTGTAAAGTGCAAGGAAGTCGATCATACTCAAAAGAGCAAGAGAAGAAACCAACCAGTTGGCATCACCCTCTGCAGATATGCAATCAAATATGTTGAACCAAAAACTATATGACCAAAAAACAATCCACTTAAAAATAGAAAGAAAGATCAGGTTATACATATTTAGCTGCAGTAGTTAGTTGTATTGAATATTTTAGCACCCAATGCTGCGTCATGATTACTTAAATCTCTTAGAAGTTAGCTAAAAGTGGATAATACAAAGGATTACTTAATACTTCTCGCAATTATAATATGGATGTTATCTTCAGTTTAGTCGTTGTCAACTACCCAATAATCGAAGCAACTAATAACAAAGGTATTAGCCTACATCATATCCATTTTTGTGTTCATCAGGTTGGTTAGATCGTACAAAAAAAGATAGTCCCGTAGTTTAGAAAATCAAAGAAATAAATTTCAAAATTTAGTAGGTGGTGAATTGCTAGCTTCCTTCTGTTATTTAATTCTTCAGTTAACTTAATTAGATTCATTTAACCTTATAAGGCCATCAAGCTTCAAATATTATGAATTTTTGGAAATTCACCTGACATATTATTGAAAACGGGCACTATTGTCATATAGTGATACACTATTCTGCAAAAAAAAACTTGAAGCCCTGTTTTGATACCTTGTGCTAGGAAGATGAGAGGAGCGAGACGAAACAGATTGGGTGATGCACATATTTCAGGAAAGCTCCAGCGACGGCGCGGTTGAGCTGCTCTGGTGGCGCACTTGGGCGTTTTCCGTGATGGCTAACAAAACATAGAGATAAATAAAGGGGGGACAAAGTGGTGGATACACGTTGAAGTTGTGAGGTCAGCTGACCCGAATTTTTTTTGAGCAAATTCTTCAATTTTCCGTGTGTTTCCATACAAAAAAAAATCTAAAAGTAGATAAAACTTGTGATAATCTTTAGTCTGATCCCATAGGGTTAGGGTACTGGCTTCGCCGCTGAATGATGTAGCTGCACATGTCAGACACCTCACGAGAAAAGTTTACCAATCTATTAGAGGCATGCGAGCGTTATGTTTAAATGTTTTCTCATAATTCACACCCATGACCTAGTGCATGTGATTCCCCGACCTGAATGTTTACATTGTTGTATTATTATCACGGTTGAATTTTGTTTCTCATCCTATGGAAATTTCCGAGTAATTTCTACGCATCAAGTGTAAAAAAAGAACTTGTGCACCCTTGTAACTATTAGTAGGTTAGTGCACATAAATATATCAAAAGATGCCAAATATCATGATAAACTACAAATTTCATCGATTTGTTTTCAATGTATCAATACTCTACTTGATTCCCTATGGTATATTTGTCGGAGCCACTACTACTTTTATTTCCGTTGTTACTTGACCTACGAGTTTTTAATGCACTAATGAGTATGTATTCAACCTTGTGGGTTATCCATTATCATGGGACTTTGGGATGAAAAAACCACTTGACATGCTCAGCGATTTCAGAGGTTATTTAATATATCCATTTGTTAGACACAATTTTACATTATATCCTTCCTATTCTTGTCATCATTTTGCGTGTTCTCTTTGTCTTTAAGGAAGGCGGGAAAGTGAGATGGGGTGCAGCCAGACCCATTCTATAGGAAAATGTGTTCGTGGAATTGTGATTGAAGATGAAGACATTAGTATAAAGAGGGAGCAAGAAGAGCTGGTCCGGTCCTACAAACTTTAGACCGAGGGAAAATATTTATATTAAACTTTTAAATTTATTTTTAGCCTCTCTAACGAGTATAACATTATATTTTTGATGTAGCATTGTTAACCACATAGAAAAATGTTTGGTGTTAGTTTTATCATTCTTTTTATAAAATCATAAAGCATAAAATAAAAAAGTATCTTCTGCTAGATTTAAATTATATCTTATACTCCCTCTGTCCTAGTTTATTGGACACAATTCTAAAAACATGCAGTCCCACCTCTTAGGCACATTCATATTAATTCTATTTTTATTAGTGGATGGGGTCCTCTCTTCACCCCTCTCCACCAATGTATGCATTATTTTAGCCCCAACGAATGAATACCTAGTGACGAAGGGATGGATCCTAGGCCTGTCGGATGAGCCTACCCGGTCTCAGGCCCACGGCCCAAGCTCTAAAGGAGGCGTCATGGATTACTCTAGAAGGCCCAATTGGAGCCCACCCGCAAAGCCTTGCGGGTCAAGTTAGGAAACTTGTAACCGACTCTAGGTTAGAGTTCGAGTCTCCTCCGGGTACGGTTTGAGACCTGGCCACCTATATAAGGCCAGGAGAACCACAGGAGAGGGACCAAGCAACACCGCACCACCAAGCCTTGAGATCGAGATCATACTCTCGACTTGAGCCACCACCATTGTAACCGATCTACTCGTTAATACAGATCGACAGAGGCAGGAGTAAGGATTTTACCGCTACGAGGGCCCCGGACCTAGGTAAATCGTGCCCCCTGTCTAGCAGATGATTGTCACCAGCGCCTACACGTTCTCCTAATCGAAACCCTATGGGTTCACCAAAGGGACTTGTTGAGATGCAGACTCGATAATTGGCGCTGTCTGTGGGAACGGCGGGCGCTGGATCTCCGGCATATTCGGCTTCATCGACAACCAACTCACGCTGAAACCCCAGGACTTCGACTTCAACCAATCCGATCCAAATCGGGTCGGTCATCGCCGCCCCTCACTCGCCGGAATCACGCCCGGTATTTAGCGACTTGGAGAAGAGCATCACGCTGACGTTCGGGAGCTTCCAGTTCTACACTAACAAAGATGGAATTTTACGCTTCCCCGAGAAAGTCGATCTCGAAGGATCGGAATCTGGGTCAATCTCTAGCCCGGAAGCTGTCGACTCACGACCCCGCTACGTGGATCGTGATTTAGCGAAAATGGGTGAATCCACCCGCCTTAACACAGGAAACTTCCATACCCTCTCTACAGAGGAACCTTCTCGGGTCAGGAAAGCCTGCCTAACTGCGCCTAGAACTCGCGAGCATTATCTGGCTCAGGTCTGCATGGCAGGGTCAGGAGCCCCACCCGAAGAAACTGAAAACAGTGCAAAAGAACGCACTACCATCGGCGTATCTCGAGTTTCCTGGAATCGGGCAAAGGAGGCCATCCGTACAAGCACGCCACTGGAACAAGGAGCTCCTCACAAGGATATGACCGCCTACCACTATCATCTAGTGAGAGCGGCCAATGCAATAAAGGAAGCTCGGATAGACCTAGCCGAGTGAAAGAAGCTAGCGGATGCGTCAAGCCAGCGCCGGGCCGCATTATCCATGACACCTTCTGTCGGGAATCGCCCCCCGAAGAAAGGATACGTTTCAAAAACCGCGACCATGGACGGCGAGTCCTTGAGCGGAATCAGCAAATCACTCATGCGCGTCGACGAGGATGGAAACATCCATCCGCAAACTCCCGCAGCCGCGGTACTAGCCGCAGCCACCTACATGCAAATAAATCAACCAGGGGAAAACGACCCGTGCGGAACAATACAAGCAAGTGCAGAAGGGATTAGGCATGGCAGCCGCAAAACTCGCCTCCTACGATCGCTGGAAAGCATCCGCTCAGAAGGACAAGGAAACGCCCCGTGGACACAGGGGCACGTCACCTGGCAAAGAAAAATCGCCTCGTCGCACACGAGGGAAAGAAGCTCGACGACGTGGAAATAGCACGAGTGGCAGCGATAGCAGCCCGAGGGGTCGAGGCCGTAGCCGCAGCCCGCGAAGAGGTCGGGATCGCAGCCCGCGGAGGGATGGAGATCGTAGCCCTCGGAGGGATCGAGATCGCAGCCCGCGAAGAGATCGAAGCCACTCGCGACATCGCAGCAAGGAGCCGAGAGGAGACGTCAATCGCGACGAACCTAGGTACAACGCGCGATCGGACATCGCCCAGCGCAAGGTTGATAAAGGTCGGGCGGCCAGAAACCGTGCGCGCTCCCCATCTACGTTCTCCGACGACGAAGTCTGCGGAGCCCTATGCTTTGCCCGTAGCATCCGCGAGGCGCCGCTACCCAAAAGATTTAAGCTATCCACGGAAGTACAGAAATACGATGGTTCGCAAGAGCCTCAAGCCTGGTTGTCAGATTACCTCACGACAGTAAAATGCCAACGTGGGAACAAAAACACAACTATGCAGTACCTCAACTTACACCTAGTCGGCGCTGCCCGCGGCTGGCTCGAAGGAAGGCCGAAGGCATGCTACAGGTCTTGGAACGATCTAAACCTCGATTTCTGCAAAAATTTCCAGGCAACATACAAAAGACCGGCGACCATCGAAGAGCTACGAGCTTGCAAGCAGAAAAGTGGCGAGTCTACTCGCGAATATATTCAGCGATGGACCACACTAAGGGATACAGCGGGAAATATATCAGAAAAAGTCGCGGTTGAAGCATTCGCCAAAGGAGCACGGCGAACCTCTTTCAGGAAGAACTGGGACGACTCGCACCGAAAACAGGGAGAATTGATGGCCATAGCCGAGATGGGCAAACGGCGAAGACGCAGTGCGCAATGAGAAAGACTCATCTCCAGCACGCGATGACGATCACCATAGTCGAAAGAAAAGAAGAAAGAATTACGACCACGATGATCGAGAAGAATTTCTAGCAGCGGAGTTCACGAAAAATCGCGACAGCGGATATCGTGGAAAACGCGAGTGGAAGCCAAAGCCAGAAGACAAAACCCCCGAGGAGGACCTCGAAGGTTACTGCACACTACATCTATTTACAGATAAGAGCACCGGCAAAACTAAGGCAACACACCTTCTCAAGGATTGCCGAAAGTTCATTGATATCCACGAGGCCTTCTCGAAAAAAATAGAGCGGCAATTAATCATGGTTACCCGCAGCTTCCTGGAGGAGGAGCTCAAGGATTTCAACAGCCGTAAGTCATGCTCCCAGCAGGAAACCAAAACACAGTGCTAGCTGCGCTACCAGCGCCACCCGCCCCAAATCAGGGAGCCAATGGTACCCGAACCCAGCGGGACTCTTAGGCTGATACAAAAGGTATGTCCATCACGCAGGGTTCAGAAGACAACATACGACAATTATGCATGGTTGTGCAAACCCCACCTACGAGAACCGAGTACCTGAAGATGGCGGAACAACCAATAACTTTCTCCAAGGAAGACCACCCTCCGCGAGTCTATCGACCAGGACACGCCGCACTAGTCATACATGCGCAAATTGGCAATTACGAGCTGGCTCGCGTGTTCATGGACGGAGTCAGTGGCATCAACATCATCTACGCAGACACGCTCCGTCGCATGAACAAGAATTTGGATGGACTCGCGGAATCAGAGACATCCTTCCACGGGATAGTTCCAGGGAAGCAATCCGTCCACTCGGAACAATCAACCTGGAGGTGGTGCTAGGCAACCGAAGTAATTACAGGCGAGAATTTCTTGATTTCGAAGTCGTCGATTGGCCCTCACAGTACCACGCCATTCTCGGTCGAACGGCGTTCGCCAGATTCATGGCAGTACCGCACTACGCGTACTTGAAGCTTTAGTTGCCTGGAGAATTTGGCACAATCACCATCGACGGCGATTTCCAAAAGTCCATAGATGCGACATCGAATTCAACGAGATCGCCCAATCCTTTGGGACGCAGGAAGAACTGAGGAGATAGCAAAAACCACGGATCACTCCGTGATGCCTCTCACCAAGAAGAACTCTCCAGAGCTCGGTTCAAACACAAATAGCGGTACCCGCAAGCATCAAGTGCACCGACGGATTCTGCGAAGACGGCGATGGTGTCCACCCCTCTCGCCAGCATAGGAAGGGCGTCGAGCTCCTCCGTGAGTACTGGGAATTTTCGCCTGGCAGCCTTCAAATATGCCAGGGATACCCAGGGAGTTCGCCGAGCTCACTCGAAGTCTTCAAAGACGCCAAACCTATCAAGCAGACCACCCGAAGGTTCTCAGAGCCCAAACAAAAAGCGCTCGGAGAAGAAGTAAACAGACTACTCGCAGCAAATTCATTCGAGATAAAAATTTCCACCTGGGTAGCAAACCCAGTGCTGGTCCCGAAGAAAAATACTAACATCCTTCGCGTGTGCATCGACTACACGTCGTTGAATAAACAATGCCCCAAGGATAACTTTCCCCTGCCACGGATCGACCAGATCGTGGACTCTACAGCAGGTTGCCAACGCCTCTCCTTCTTGGACGCCTATTCAGGCTATAATCAGATCAAGATGAAAAAGGAGGGCGAGGAGAAGACGGCGTTTATAACACCCCACGGTGTTTACTGCTACACGACAATGCCCTTCGGGCTAAAAGAACGCAGGCGCAACATATCAGCGCTACATGCAAAAATGCCTCGCCAAGCTCATTGGCAAGAACGTACAAGTGTAACATTCACGACATCGTCATCAAGACTCGAGTAGAAGATACGCTTCTCGATGATATCAGAGAAACATTCGACGCGTTGAACGCATACCGAATCAAGCTCAACCCGACCAAGTGTGTCTTTGGCGTCCCCGCAGGACAACTTCTCGGGTACCTGGTCTCCGCTCGAGGGATTGAAGCTAACCCGGAGAAAATCCAAGCAATCCTGACAATGAAGGAGCCAACTAATCTCCATGGTGTGCAGCAGCTCGCGGGACGATTAGCCGCCCTAAGAAGATTCATTGCGAGGCTAGGCGAGCAAGAATTACCTTTCTACAAGTTACTGAAGAAAACGGATAAGTTCGAGTGGACACCCGAAGCACAGAAAGCATTCGCAGACCTCAAGCGAGCATTGCAGAGCAGGCGCGTCCTAGCAACACCGCAGGAACGGGAGCCGTTGTATCTGTATCTGGCCGCAACAAATTAAGTCTCAGCACAGCAATTGTAGTCGAGCGGCCGAGGACGGCAAGGCGTTTGGCATCCAAAGGCCAATATTATATCAGCGAGGTGCTTTCGCCGTGCAAACACAGATTCCCCATTACCAGAGGCTCGCGTACGGTGTGGTGCTCACAGCCCGAAAGCTCAAACATTACTTCCAGGAACACACCATCACGGTGGTAAACGACGCATCACTGGGTACTATCATGAATAACCCAATGGCATCGGGAAGAATTGCGAAAAGGAGTATCGAGCTCGGCGCCTGGGACATCATATATGCAGGTCGCAAATCTATCAAATCAAAAGTGCTCGTGGAGTTCCTAAGCGAGTGGACAGAACTACAAACGCTAGGCCCTCTAGAGTATACAAGCAACTGGATAATGTATTTCGACGGATCAAAGAGAAACGGAGGAGCCGGAGCCGGGGGTAGTCCTGATATCCCCCAGAGGTGACAAGTTACAGTATGTCCTGCGATTGGACTTTCCACCCGACGATCCAGCGTCAAATAATGACGCGGAGTACGAGGGCCTCCTCCACGGCATGAAGATGGCGGTTGCCTGCGGAGCAACCCGACTAATGATCTATGGAGATTCAAACCTCATAGTACAGCAAACAATGAAATAGTGCGACGCCATTGCAGAAACATGGTTGCTTATCGAGACATGTACAATCTACTCAAAGGAAGTTTCCAAGGGTGCGAACTAAAGCACATTGCGCGATCCGCAACGAAGAAGCAGATAAATTGGCAAACATGGATTCTACAAACGCACCCATACTGCCTGGAATATACTTCGAAAGGATGATCAAGCGCCCAGTCAAAGTCAAAAAATCAGCAGAAGCACCCGCGACATTGGAGACGGAGGTCAGCCCGCAAACTGCTATGATCGAGCTACCCAAAAACATCTCAAGACAAGTTTTTCTGGTCGAACCAGTCTGGACACAGAAATACCTCGACTACTTGTCCAACAAACAGCTCCCAGCAGATATTCGCGAGGCTAGACAGATAGTGCGATGCAGCAAATCTTTTCGAGTACTCAACGGAGAACTATACAAGCAGAGCATATCGGGAATATTACAAAGATGCATAGCCCGAAGACGGCAAGGAACTACTACAAGATATACACCAAGGAGATTGCAGCCACCATGCTAGCCGGAAGGCAATCGTGGGTAAGCTTTCCGCGCAGGGTTCTACTGGCTAACAGCAGCCAGGGATGCAAAGGACCTAGTCGACAAATGCAACGCATGTCAAAGATTTGCGCCCAAGCCGCATGCCCCTGCCACTGAGCTTCACATGATCCCAATCGCCTGGCCCTTTGCACAATGGGGGCTGGACATGGTAGGACCACTGAAAAAAAATCAACACCAGGAGGTTACACGCACTTGCTAGTTGCAGTTGACAAATTTAAAAAGTGGATTGAGGCCATGCCAGTCACCTCGGCTAGCGCTCAATGCGCCGTAAAATTCCTCGACTCCATCGTGTGCAGATTTGGGATACCACACAACATCATCACCGACAATGGAAGCAATTTTACAGCAAAGGAAACAGAGCAGTTCTGCGAGGAAAAAGGAATCACCCTCATTTCGCCTCTGTGGCTCACCCGCAAACCAACGGTCAAGTCGAGCGATCCAACGGGTTGGTCTCGGCTGGAATAAAGAAATGGCTACTTGCTCGTCTGCACCCAGCGGCAGGGCACTGGGCAGGAGTTACCCTCCGTACTATGGAGCCTCCGCACGACCCCGAACCGATCAAGAAAATACACGCCATTGTTCATGGTATATGGAGCTGAAGCAGTTCTTCCCGAAGATGTCAAGTTCAGCGCCCCACGAGTCATCGCTTACAGCGAAGAAACCTCTAACAGGGCACTCGCGGAAGACATGGATGCACTCGACGAGATACGCGGCATTGCACTCGCAAGATCCGCGGTATATCAACAGTCGCTGCGCAACTACAACAGCCGCCGTATACGTCAGAGAGCCTTCGTGGTAGGAGATTTGGTGCTGCGACTCAAGCAGAAGGAAGGACACAAGCTCGAGCCACCGTGGGAAGGACCCTTCATAATACACGAAGTTATCCCTGGTGGCGCTTATCGACTGAAGAACCCGAGACCGGTGGCACCTACTCCAATCCGTGGAATGTTGCGCACCTCCGCAAATTCTATCCTTAGGATTATTCTACTCGTGGAATAAGGCTATACTAGCCATACTGCTCGAAGAAAATATATGGCTTCTCATTCATATTAATAAAATACATGGTTTCTCAACCATAGTTTCTCCAATCATTGATCTTTACATGCTAAATAACAGGTATACACCCCAAACACACGGGGATACGCCTAACTTAGCATCATTTACAAATACAAGAGTACAAACAAGGTTGGCACCTTATAAAGTTTCAAGACGACTATACAAAAACAACAGGATACATACATCCTATAATTACATATGGCGACGAGCAGTCTCCTCGGCCAAAACCCGATTAACCTCATCAGAGGCCAGTCGAATAATTTCCTCTGCAGCAGGACGAACGACTGTATAATGGCATGTCATATCGACTGGAGCATTTGGGAGCTTCGCCACGGAGTTGAAATTGACCTCAGGATGCCATAATCGAACAAACGAGAGTGCTACTAAAGACCCACAGATCAACTGCTCAAGGACGCACTCCCGAATCTCGCCTACTCGACCAAAAGTTCTGAGTAGTTGGCTCAAATCTTCTGGACCCCTTTCCAACCGATAAAAAGCGCCATTCAAAGCTATCAAGGCCTCATGACAACTGTCAACCAGTATCTTCGCCTGGCCTACCCGATACTTCAGAGTGGCCAGAATAAATCCTCGACTACGGTCAGACCAGAAGTTATTTGCATGTGGTTTAGAACAGCTGGCTTCGTGAAGAATATGGTTTTCTACCCAATGTTTTTCACACGTTCGTCAGACTGAACAACTGCAAAGAAAGCTACAGAGAGTCAAAGAAAGAAAGAAAACACTGAGTGCTAGGGGGCTGAGATACTTACAGAGCAAATCCTTGGCAACAGCCCCCAATTCATCCATCACAAACTGCTCACGTTCAACCGCAAGTCTTTGTTTGGACTTGGCTACATCAGCCACCCCACGCAAAGCTTTTAGCTTGCGCTCACCATCCGCGACACGGTCACGGAGGCCGGCAAAAGTACCAACAGCAGCACCAAGAGGATCTGCTTGGGCATCAGATCCACTCGAAGACTCCGTGACAACGCCTGTTACCTGGAAGAAGATAAGAAAAGTTAAGGAATAATTCAAGACGCTCCATTCGAGAAATAAAACCACCTATTCGTCAGGTGCTCGGGGGCTACTCCCATCGGGAGGAACTCATGACAATCAATCACAGGAAGCATTTCTGATATCAAAAGAACATTTCGATTAAAGATAGAATACGGGAATACATCCCAAGGTTCATTACATCGGAAGCACAAACTACGTAAAGTCTATCCTAAGGAACTACAGAAGTGCTGCCACTCGTGGCAGATTGCCTCCTGTGGCTAGCACGGGCGATCAAATCAGATAACTTCCGGGCAAAGACTCCAGCCGGGTCGCCAAAAAGACGAAGCGCTACCTTTCTGCCCGTAGTAGCATCGACGGGAAGGTTCGAGTACGCCTCGTCCAAGCCTGCGACTCCATGCGCCAGTGCAAACTGGATAGCAGTCTTCGCCCCGGACTCTGATTGAGCAACCGAGTAGGCCTGAAGGAGATCGCCCTCCAGGAAAACCTTCAGGAGACCATCCAACGTGGGCGGAACCGCAGCGTCGACCAGAAGACGCCCGTGGAGTTGCATCAACACTCGAGTAGCATTGCCAATGAGGGAGCAAATCCCACTTGCATGCCTTCGAAGCTGAGCACAAGAATCTGTCAAGGTGTCCACCCGCTGAACCTCGGGCAGCTCCTGCGCAACGCCAAGAAGATCTGCAAAAAGAACATTAATTCCAAAGAACATACCAGCCAGTCGAGAAACAACAAAGGATAAATGCAACTTACCTGCGAAACTCTGGGCCAAAGGGCGAAGGAAGTCAACGAGATCGTTGTCTTGCTTGGTGCCAGCCTCCTCCAATTTCTTCAGGGCATCATGGGCATCAGCAAGCTTTCCCTCGAAGTCAGTTGACTGCTTCCGAGAGGATTCAAGTTCCCTTCGAGCAGCCTCCAACTGAGCCTCCAGGGTTGGTCGGATGCTCGCCGGAGTTGGTCGGAGTCTACTCGCGAATATATTCAGCGATGGACCACACTAAGGGATACAGCGGGAAATATATCAGAAAAAGTCGCGGTTGAAGCATTCGCCAAAGGAGCACGGCGAACCTCTTTCAGGAGGAACTGGGACGACTCGCACCGAAAACCATGGGAGAATTGATGGCCATAGCCGACAGATGGGCAAACGGCGAAGACGCAGTGCGCAATGAGAAAGACTCATCTCCAGCACGCGATGACGATCACCATAGTCGAAAGAAAAGAAGAAAGAATTACGACCACGATGATCGAGAAGAATTCCTAGCAGCGGAGTTCACGAAAAATCGCGACAGCGGATATCGTGGAAAACGCGAGTGGAAGCCAAAGCCAGAAGACAAAACCCCCGAGGAGGACCTCGAAGGTTACTGCACACTACATCTATTTACAGATAAGAGCACCGGCAAAACTAAGGCAACACACCTTCTCAAGGATTGCCGAAAGTTCATTGATATCCACGAGGCCTTCTCGAAAAAAATAGAGCGGCAATTAATCAGGGTTACCCGCAGCTTCCTGGAGGAGGAGCTCAAGGATTTCAACAGCCGTAAGTCATGCTCCCAGCAGGAAACCAAAACACAGTGCTAGCTGCGCTACCAGCGCCACCCGCCCCAAATCAGGGAGCCAATGGATACCCGAACCCAGCGGGACTCTTAGGCATGATACAAAAGGTATGTCCATCACGCAGGGTTCAGAAGACAAACATACGACAATTATGCATGGTTGTGCAAACCCCACCTACGAGAACCGAGTACCTGAAGATGGCGGAACAACCAATAACTTTCTCCAAGGAAGACCACCCTCCGCGAGTCTATCGACCAGGACACGCCGCACTAGTCATACATGCGCAAATTGGCAATTACGAGCTGGCTCGCGTGTTCATGGACGGAGGCAGTGGCATCAACATCATCTACGCAGACACGCTCCGTCGCATGAACAAGAATTTGGATGGACTCGCGGAATCAGAGACATCCTTCCACGGGATAGTTCCAGGGAAAGCAATCCGTCCACTCGGAACAATCAACCTGGAGGTGGTGCTAGGCAACCGAAGTAATTACAGGCGAGAATTTCTTGATTTCGAAGTCGTCGATTGGCCCTCACAGTACCACGCCATTCTCGGTCGAACGGCGTTCGCCAGATTCATGGCAGTACCGCACTACGCGTACTTGAAGCTTAAGTTGCCTGGAGAATTTGGCACAATCACCA
>JAPCYS010000029.1:0-19555 GCA_028641055.1 Alopecurus myosuroides | reverse complement strand
TTGCTCTGAGTATTTCTCTGTCCAAACTTAAGGCTGCTTATGCTCACAATGTGCTTGCACTTGTGGGAAAAGACCAATGGAACATAGTAGATCCAGAGTTCAAACTCCACTCTCCTTTATCGACTAGACCACCAGGACGACCAAGAAAAAACAGGTACAGAGCAGGTGAAGAGGGTTGTGTACCAAAAAAGAGGGCGTGCAAAAAATGTGGAATTATGGGGCACATTGCTAGGATTTGTTCCAGTCCAGTGGATGGATCATTTGGAGAAGAGGACCGATGGACAGTAGGAAATGTAGAGGAGAATGCATCAGCAATGGAGATTGAAGATGGAGGGACCATGCAGCAGCAATTGAGTCTGAAGATGCACTCCTCATTGAAGCAGCACCTTGGTATGTGTGTGCATTCCCTTTTTTATGCATTTTGTTCTCTTTTCTGCATATGTCTTATAATTTTATTTCTCAACACTAGTATAAATGGAGGCAGAGGGAAGAAAAGGTGTAGAGAGGAAGCTATAAGAGAAGAAGAGGATAGAGCCAAAAAATGAAGTTCAGTCATCATCGGATGACTTAGAACTTGAATCCATGGCTCTTGATGGTTTTGAAGCTATAAGAGAAGAAGAGGACAGAGTAATTGTACCAGATGTTCCTTTAAGGATTACTGAACACATAGATGACCGTCAACTTGTCATCGAGTGCTCGCCGAGTGGAATTACTCCGTCACCACCTCCACGGCACAACCCCAATGGAAGATAAGAAGGAAAAAGATGATTCCAAAGAGTACTCCAGCTAGGGAAACTCGGAGCAATACGGTGAAGCCATCTGCTCACACAAGTAGCAGGTCGAATATTGAATTCGAACTATAAATTTGAATCTGAACTATGAATTTTAATTTGATGGATTTGTAACTAGGTGTTTGTGATGTCAACTTTAGATCTTGTGATTATAAGTCTTAATAATATTGTTTGTGCTTTGGTATTATGTGAGGCAGAATGCATATTTGAAAAAAGGTTGAATTTGAAGCAATATTTGAATTTGGAAGAAAATTATAATTTGAGCCAAAGTTGAAGTTGTACAAAAATTCAAGTATGTTGCTATGTAGTACTTGTTTGAGCTAAAGTTGAACTTTTACCAACATTTGAACCAAAATATTGAAGGCGATCAATCTGAAGGAGAAACGTGCTACAAATGAGCTCTGAATCTAGGGTAAACACCACATTTGTAATCAAGTTTCTTTGACCTTCTCTAAATGAGCCAATATTTTTAGGTGACACTTATTCCATCTAAATAGTGTCTAGTCGAACTCTCACTGTTTATTGAATTGTTTTCCATATTTTTTTTTCAAAAAATCCTTTTAATTGAAAACCACCAAAACACACGATTGAGATATGAAAATGTAAAAGTAAGTTCAGAACCGTTTTATTCACTCCAAGAGGAAGCATTGGTGATTTATTTGATTTATTTGATTTTTTCAAAACCAAACCCTCCTTCACTCTCCATCGAACTCTTAGCATGTCTATACACGGTTGCTCATTTGTGAGAAGCCTTTTTCATGAAAATGTCTTGACACTGAGTTTTTTTCTCATAACCATGTACCATATGACGGCTATGTGAGTTTGCAGTGCATTTTTTTATTTTTTTTTGAATTAGTTATGGCCATTTGAACCTGATTTTGATGGCTCGCTTGTGAAAATTATTTTTCTGGAAATGTTCCTATAGCATGTTTATATTTTTTTTCTAGTAACTATATCTTATAAGCCGACAAACTACGCTTTGTTTCCATTTTTTGTTTTTTTTTAAATTAGTTCTGCCCTACCGCCAATGCCGATAACCCCTAATAGCCCCAAATAGTTTTTGAATTGTTTTTTATTTTTTATATTAAGTTCTGTCATACCCTAATAGCCCAAAGCCCCGATAACCTCGTAACCCCAAAACCCTAGCGCCAAACGTCAGCCATCCGATCATACCCTACCGCCAATGCCAGCCGTAAGATCTAACCTTCTAGAAGGAATTATGGGGACAGGCCCGCGCGCCGTCTCCGCGCCGTTGGATGGCGTCGACGGTTGAGATTAGAGTTCAGTCTTCTAGAATGGCGGGTGACCCACAGGAGGCCGGTTCTAAATCCTAATTGGCCGCGCCGTTTTATTCCACTAACACATCAACACAGTCACACAGCAGCCCGTGCCCTCCTCCACCCATCGACACAGTCACACAACAGCCCGTGCTGGCCTCCCCTTTGGATCTCGGCGATAGAGTAGTTCTTCTTACTCTCCGGTGAAATGTCGACCTCCACTTCATCCTCCCTCCCCTCGTGGCCTACGATGGTCCAGTGCCGATGCAGCGGTGTCCGGACTGCCCACGCACCGCGCCACTGAAGCGGTGGACTTCGAAGGAGGAAAAAAATGGCAACTTTGGGTGCGAGTTCGTCAGATGCAAGAGCAGGAAGGAGGGGCAAGTAGATCTTGGTTCCTCTCGCATCCTTTAGCTCTGAATTTTTTGTTTCCAGATCTAGGTTCTCTTCTTGCATCTACGAAGTTGGGATTTATGCTTCATTATTACATTTCCAGATTGTGAAAAAATGCAATCATTTCGGGTGGATGGATAAGTATGTGGAGAGGCTTCAAAGGGAGGGCTTGATTGATTCAAAGGGGGCTCCAACCCTTGAGCTCAATCTTCCTCCATCCGTGAAGAACACGGGGAATGCAGAGTTGAAAGGTGCTCCGACAGTGGGGGATGCAGATCTGAAGGGTGAATTGAAGAAGATGAACAAGAACTTGAAGCACATGATTCAAGTGATGCAGCAAGCAAATATGATAGCTTTAGGCTTTTATTTTTGCATTGTTGTTGTAGGATTTGTTTACGTGTTGTCCAACCCTTGTCAGACATGTTGTGTACTATTAACTGTATATTAAGTCCATGTCACAAAACTTTAATGCGTTTTTTTTCAATATGCATCTCTCGAGATCATCTAAGTTTGTTTGTTACTGTACCTAGTTTTTAAGTTGACCAGATGACAGTTAGCACTACTTGCGCATCACAAATACCTCTAGATCATCTCTTCTTCAGAGGAACACTCTCTTGAGTTCATTTTAGCTTCAGTTTGGTTACACCGAGTTCTAGGGAAAATCCACAAACACGCGATGCTCTGGTTTTTTTTCTTTCAACGATTCAAAGAGATTTCATTTGTTTGAGGTTTGATTGCCCACCCTCTTCTATTTGCTGGAGGTGATAGTAAAATACAAAATGTTCACAAAATGCAAAGGGTTTTAAGAATGCCAAAAAAAGAAGGGAAAGAATACCATTTTTCTTTTTTTCCACAAGTTAGTTGTCATGCTCATGCAAAAAAAATGAGTTATTTTTTCGACTAGTTTGATATCTAACCTGATTTATTTCACAAATATGTTTTGATTTTCTGTCCTTATCTCAGCATACACAAAACTACTCCCTCTGTTCCTAAATGTAAGATGTTTTAGCCTTTTTCCACATTCACATATGTCTACATGTATCTGGACAACTTTTAGTGTATATGTCCACTCATATTATTATGTATCTAGACAACATGAGAAATAGCTACAACATCTTATATTTAGGAACGGAGGGAGTAGTTCATAAATCTATCTTACTTACCTTTTAGTTTGAGTTCTTTTTTATCACAAACTAGTGTAGCTACTAGTTCAAATATAGGAAAGAAAAGATAAAAAAGGCTGCTTCTGCTCTAATAGGCTGCATTGTATGTGCTCTTACTCGTGCCTTAATTAACTTGGGGCAAACCATTTGGAAATAATATAAATACAGATAAAAAAGAACACATCACGCATGACCGACGATAAATAAGTTAGATATGGGATTCTTAGATGCCTACATAGTACGGTACATAGTACGGGGAACACATGATATACGATACATATCACGGTACACTAGCTAGGGCCGGCAACACTACGGGCGCGTAACACCAACACCGTCTGGACTTCACCATCGTCATCTTCACTCCTCGTTGCCGCTGTACTCGTCATCTTTACTGCTCCTCGACGCCGTCATCGCTAGATAGTTGGGGAGGGTATGCATGTGGTTTTCCTCGGGGAAGACACTCTCGAAGTCGGTGTACATGTTGTAGGTCGTGAATGCGATGAAATCGCATCCACACCAGAACACGCGGCCCAGCAAGTAGTACGCATCAAACATGTTTGTAAAGTAGGCGACGAGGCCTACCACTGGAGCATTGTTGTGGGCACGCTATTCCTCCAGACGGAACATGACTGGCAACCCCGCCAGGAGGTGGTTAAAACCCGCACGGAGGAAGAGACGGGCCAAGTCCATATTGTTCCTCCATCGTGAGAATGACCAGACGCGCATCACGGTCTCAATGACTCTGCCGGGGGGGGGGGGGGTAGAGGACCTCCGGCACGGTGGGTGGGAAGCGGAAGGTGGGTGCGCTGAACTGCATCTTCACGTACGTCGAGTCGTCGGTGGTGCTTTGGCTCTGGTTGGAGAGAGGAGAATTGGTAGGAGGCGGAGATTGAAGATGTGGAGGAGGAGGTTACGAGACTTGGTTTAAGTAGCCAAGGGAGAGGAGGGGGTGGATGGAACCGCCGTTTTTTCAAACTGCATCGAGGCGTCGCGGTTGTACCTTTTTTTCACACTGCATCGAGGCGTCGCGGTTGTACTGTGGAGAGGACGGGGTGGAGGAACCGCCATTTTTTCATCACTCAGTCCGGCCGTGCCCTGATGCGTGGCTTGACACGTGAAATGATTCGACAAATTAATCGAGCGTGCGACTAAATCAAGCTGCGTGTGTGGCTAGGTGGCTAGGTGGCGACCGAATCACACCCGCCTGTGTGGTTAGGTGGCTAGTTGGCTGCGTGCATGACAGCGTTGTCACTGAATCGCAGCCGTGCATGGCTAGGTGGCGGCTGAATCGCAACCTATCACGTAAACTAGTGAACGCTGCACTCATCAAAGCCAACGTCGGGCGCATGCATAGCAGGCTTGAACGATGGCATGCATAAAAGGATGACCGCGCGCCTGGGTATGCTAGCAGGCTAAATTTAATTATCAACAAACTCGGCCTGTTCTACGACGTACGAAGCATACAACGGCCCAACATACAATGCCACAGAAACGCAGCCGCACTTGTCCCACTTGTCAGGTCCAACAAGTGACACAGTCCCACATGGCCCTACTAGTCAGAGCTAACGGAAGACACAACAACGTCAGGTGTGAGCATTCGTGAGAGTTTCACCTAAGGAGATGGGAAAAAGTGAGTAAAACTTTCAACCATGAAAAGTGAGCAGAACTAAGGAATCGGGGACACAGGAGTAATAATCCCTTCTATCTTTTGTATGAACAAGTTTCTATTCTTTGCAGTAAATTTAGGCTTTGCGAGTTTTTCAGAGTTTTAATTCCCTTTCTTCTAAGTTCTCTGGTCTGTACGTTTTAACTTTCCTTAGTGTTAAAGTGGTTCCAAAAGTATGCAATCTTCACAGTAAGTGACCGCGTTAAGAACCAATCAGTCGAAACTCGGAATCATGGATTATACTTTGGCACTTTTACTTACTAAATCAAGTGACCCAACACGACAAACAATCAGATAATACTTAGGAATAATAATTAATTGAAAAGTATGAACTCCAGGCACACATGCACAATCTGGGGTTCTGAAGCCTCCTTAGGCCAAAAAGCATTCATTTTTATAACTCCAAGCATGCAGGCAAAATTCCAGTTAACATTGAAGCAAATTGAAAGATAATTGGGAAATAGATAAGACGGAGGCATGCTTTGAACAATAAAGACAAAACAAAACAAAATGCATGAATTTCCGACAACTTTATTTCATGATCTCAATGATGTTTACATAGAATTGAACTAAGTGTAGAAGGGACGTAACTGCTGGATGCTCTAGGGCCTATTTGTCTCTCCTAGTTCTACATCTATGCTTCTATTCCCCTTGCGATTCGGATTTTTCGGGTCATCTTCCGTATGTCGAATATATACAAGGTAATATGATCCATTTTCATAGTCTTGCTAATGACAAATGGTCCTTCCCAGATTGGGGCTAACTTGTGCTTTTTATCATGTACCAATCTTAGCACCAAATCACCTTCTTTAAAAGATTGGTGCTTGCTTTTATGACTATGATATCGCCGTAGTCCTTGCTGATAAATGGCAGATCTTTGTAACTGATGCGCGTGATACACACGTTTGTTGGGAGACCCCAAGTGCAAGGTATGAAGAGCATAGTAGCAAGTTTCCCTCAGAAAGAAACCAAGGTTGAATCAATCGGTAGGAGGAATGAGTAACTTCAGAAGGTGAAGCGGCTGAGATGGCAGGGCGCACTACCGGTTCAGAAGCAACGTGGAACCTGCACAACACAATAAAATCACTTTTCCCCAACAAAGCAGCGAGGTTGTCAATCTCACCAGTTTTGCTGAACACAGAGAGGTTAAACGTATGTGTAGAAAACATTAGGAACATTATGAGAGTAGTATGAAAGCAGTGGGTGTTTATCAGTACGAGGAAAAAGGACCGGGGTCCACAATTCACTAGTGGTGTCTCTCCGTGAAAGATAAATAACATGTGTGGTGGACAAATTACAGCTGGGCAATTGACAAAAATGAAGACTGCACCGTAGTGCATATGCAAGACATAAAGATTACTATGTGATTCGTGCGGGCATTACAACAAGATACATAGACCGTTATCCAACTGCATCTATGACTAATAATCCACCCTCCGAATATCGTCCAAACAAACGTTGGGTATTAAGTTGCAAGCAACAGATAATCGCAGTAAGCAAAGTGTGTAATGTAAACAATAACATCATCCTTAGACAAAGCATTGTTGTTTTCTCCCTAATGGAAACAACACATCCTCCATCCGTCACGTTTCTGTCACTCGAGCATAGATGCAAAGGAGGCATGAACCCACTATCGAGCATAAATACTCCCTCTTGGAGTTACTAGCATCTACTTGGCCAGAGCATCTACTAAGAACGGAGATCATGCAAGATCATAAATAACATAAGCATGAAGATAACATAATAGATTGATAATCAGAAGACATAGCATTCAACATTCATCAGATCCCAGCAAACACAAACATGTAGCATTACATAAATATGATCTTGATCATGATAGGCAGCTCACAATATCTCAACATGAGGGACAAAGTGGAGAGAAAAACCATCTAACTACTACTATGGACCCGTAGTCCAGGGATGAACTACTCACGCATCACTTCGGAGGAGGGCATGGTGGTGTAGACCCCTCCGATGATGATTTCCCTCTCCGACAGGGTGCCAGGGAGAGCTCCGGAACCCTCCCGATCTCGGGATGACGGTGATGGAGGCCTCGGGTGTTTCTCGGGAAAAGTGGGATATATTTAGGGTTTACGCCTCGGGGGGAATAAATATGCGCAAGGAAAGAGGCGGTGGAGGCCTGGGGGCCCCACACCACCCCATGGCACGACCAAGGGGGGATCATGCCACCCTATGGTGTGGCCCGATCATAAATAACATAAGCATGAAGATAACATGATAGATTGATAATCATAAGACATAGCATTCAACATTCATTAGATCCCAACAAACACAACATGTATCATTACATAAAGATGATCTTGATCATGATAGGCAGCTCACAAGATCTAAACATGAGGGACAAAGTGGAGAGAACAACCATCTAGCTATTTCTATGGACCCGTAGTCCAGGGATAAACTACTCACGCATCACTTTGGAGGAGGGCATGGTGGTGTAGACCCCTCCGGTGATGATTTCCCCCTCCGGCAGGGTGCCGGGGAGAGCTCCAGAACCCTCCCGATCTCGGGATGACGGTGACGGCGGCCTCGGGTGTTTCTCGGGAAAAAGTGGGATATATTTAGGGTTTACGCCTCGGGGGAAATAAATAGGCGAAAGGGTAGAGGTGGTGGATGCCTAGGGGCCCCACACAACCCCCTGGCGCGGCCAAGGGGGATCGCGCCACCCTATGGTGCAAGAGGAAGTTTGCCCCGGTACTACCAGCCGGCGACCGGTACTACCGCGTTTCTAAAGTTGAAAGCAGGATTTTCTGCTCAAGCTTGCACACCCGGTACTCCCGAACGCGCCCGGTACTACCGTCTGTGGAGATCGAAACATATTTTTGTGTGTGGAAATCTGTACAACCGGTACTACCGAGCCAGAATTGTACTACCGACTGTGCAAAAAGAAGCAGATTTATTCTGTAGAAAATTATATAGCCGGTACTATCGGACGGGTCCGGTACTACCGGGAAAGGCAGTTTCGACTTGTATTCCTGGTCGTGCGGGCTAGGGGTGATTCCCCACCCACACGAACTGCTCCTCCACTGCTGCCCACTTCCCCCCTCGTCCGGCTGGGCTCCTCCTCACCAGAATCCACCGTTTCTAGCCATGCTTTCACCGTGGGAATCCCTCCCACACCGATCTCCTCCATGGCCTCCGGTATTCCTCCTCACTTTGCTCTCGTTTTGGTTCTCCGTTGATGCTTTGATGAACCCTAGATTAGATCTTTAGGATAGATACTTGTAGTACTGATTCTATCGTTTAAAATTGGTCGGATGGTTAACTATTGGCTGGGAATAGCAATGTTTAGTTCATTATTGTTTAAACTCGTTAAACTTTCTTTGATTTCTTGCTTGATTTGGAGCAGGAAACCTAAAACCTTGTATGGCCAGTACTACGGGACGTCGTCCGGTACTAGCGCCTTTACAAGTTAGGTACATATCAACTTGTACAAACCTGAATAAACTATTTGTACTCCTCGTTTTCCTTGAGTATGTTCCCTCATTTTGTTTCCTATCCATATCTCTCTGTATTTCACAGGTTCTTGTGGTGGTGGTATGGGAACTTTGGGGAAGGAACCAGCCACTTATGCTCGATCCAAGCGCAAGGCACCGGGGACAAGTCTGTCGCTGATGAGGGAGATGAGGATGATTTCATGGAAAATTTTGAAGTTGAGGCTGTGGTAATTCCCGCCCCTACCACCACAAGGACTCGTGGTGGTGGTCGGGGTGGTCGTTGTGGTGGTGGCTCCTCGCAGCCCAAGACTAGAAAGTCTGCTCGTAAGCCATTCAACAAGTGGAAGTCGGAAGCTTATCAATAATATATGCAAGAGAATCCATATGAGCATGAGAGGGATTATTTTGATAACCCGCACTTCTTCACAAAGGACCAAGAGCGTGTTTACAATTACATATATGTGGGCAAGGACTACTCCTTCACTGTTCAACGCACTCTCAACATTCCCCACATGAGGCTCCCTAAGTTCAAGGGTTACTTTGATAAATCTTTCGCCATGTGTGAAGATTTTGGTCTCTTTCCGCTTATGAAGTTCAATCATCCATACATCGAGTACTACATCATGCAATTCTACGCCACCGTTCATTTTGGTGATGATGAAGAGAGAACCCTTAGGTGGATGACCAAGGATAGGGTGCTCTCGGCCACCATGCAAGAATTTGGCGCTCTCTTGGGATATGGGGATAAGGGAGCTCATGAGCCAAGTGGATGGAGATGCCATGACAACAACTACTGAAGAAACAAGAAGATCATTGCCAACATCACCATGGAAGGAGGTACACCGGGAAAACTACTAATCTCATCCGCCCATTCGAGATCCTTCACCGTATGCATAGGGAGACTCTAGCTCCACGGGTGAGGAATTGGGATGAAGTTCATGGTTTTGTGTTTGACCTCCTCATGGGATCCAAGGAGAAGCAAGGTTATGGGCAACGGTTTTATGTGATGGCCTGGATACATGAGGAGTTGTGGCTGTCTATGATTGACAAGAGGGGCCCATCTTTGGCCCGTAACTCATGAAGCTTATCAAGAGGAAATGGTGGGAATCGACAAAGGAGGACATATTAAAGGATGGCAATCCCGTGATTAAGCAACCTTTGAAGGAGCCTAGAGTGAAGGCTCATTTGACTCCCTCTGAGCTAGAAGCCGATGCAGCCGAAAATGCAACCTCCACTCGTATTGTTGTGAGGGCTGGAGCACCATCTGATGTTCCTAACACTATGGATGAACCCTCATTGTTCAAGGAGTTTCATATCAAGGCCAAGAAGGCTTTTTGACTCAAGATCTATCTTCAAGAGCACATGTATGACACACACGTCTATCACAAGAAAGCTGCCTCTCGCCAGAAAAAGATGATGGCTCAGATGGGTTTGCCCGTGTCTTTGGGGTGCGAGGAATCTATCACTCTGAAGGAGCAGTGGATCTCCAAGCATGGCACATGGAGCAGCCCAGACATCCCTTCCTCGTCCACTCACCACGTTCCCGAAGACGAGGAGTGACTTGGGACGTTGGCCTCTTCTCCCTTTTTGGCATTTTATGACAAAGGGGGAGAATGAGTATATTAGGTTGAGCCGGGATTTGCATGGTGGATTCACAAGCTTTTGCTATCTTCGATGTTTTTCTCTTGCTTGTGTCTCCGTTTAGTTGAACTCTTTTATTCGGTGATGAACCTTTAGTTTGGAGCGTGGTGTAAGACATACATTTATCCCGTTAAGTACCATCTATCTATTGCAAGCCTTGTTCCTAGATATTCTATCTCATTGTGTATTACTTCCTTGATTACTTAAGTTCACTTGTGCTATCAAATCCTGGCTCAACAATTGTGTTGTCATCAAACACCAAAAAGGGGGAGATTGAAAGAGAATTTCCCCGCATTTTTTTTGATGTTTGTTCACAACACAATTAGAGCACTAATGCGTGCTAAGTGATTACACGATTTTATTGTGTTTATATTATATATCTTGTATTTTCTATATTGTGCTAAATCCCGTTGAGCTCCGTCGAAGAAATATGTCAATATGTTGGATTTTTTGTCTGGGACGGTCCTACCGTATGGAGTCCGGTATTATCGGGCTTTTCCAGTTTCAGTACTGGAATCTGCACGCACTCTTCTGTCTAAATCGGTACTATGGGGCTCGTCCGGTAGTTTGACTCGGTACTACTGGATCTGCATGGTGCTACCGACTTTATATGGAGTGTGTGCGCCGGTGGAGCTGATGAAGAGCTGTGGGGCGGTACTACCGTATTAGCACGGTAGTACCAGAGTCGTGGTACTACCGAACCAGCTTAGTAGTACCAGAATTTAGTATTTGCAGCACTGGACTCACATTGTCTCGACCCCGCAGCTTCTATCTAGTTCGGTACTACCGGGGGCGGCTGATACGTCATAAATGTATCCATAATTTCTGATGTTTCATGTTGTTTTCATGCTATATGCTAGATGTTTGCTATACACTTTATGCCATTTTTATCGATTTTCTGGGACTAACCTATTGACAAGAAGCCATAGAGATAGTTCATGTTTTCTACTGTTTTAAGTTTCAGACTTGTTCTGGAAATATTATTGGACTTGGACGATTCAAAGCCCGGAAGTCTTAGAAATCTGTCGCGCACATGGAGTCCGGAGGGGACCCAGAGTGGGGCCACATCATGAGGCGGTGATGGAGTGTGGACACACGTTCATTGGGAGACCCCAAGAGGAAGGTATGAAGAGCACAGTAGCAAGTCTCCCTCAGAAAGAAACCAAGGTTGAATCGACCAGTAGGAGGAAGGAGTAACTTTAGAATGTTGATGCAGCTAAGATGGCACGACGCACTACCGGTTCGGCAGCAACGTGGAAACTACACGACACAATCAAATCACTTTGCCCCAATGAAGCAGTAAGGTTGTCAATCTCACCGGTTTTGCTGAACACAAAGAGGTTAAACGTATGGTGTGGAAAACAATATGAGGACAGTATGAAAACAGTAGCAACAGTGTGTGTATTATCAGTATGCGAAAATGGACCGGGATCCACAATTCACTAGTGGTGTCTCTCCGTGAAAGATAAATAACATGTGTGGTGAACAAATTACAGCTGGGCAATTGACAAAAATGAAGGTTGCACCGTAGTTCATACGCAAGACATAAAGATTACTATGTGATTCATGCGGGCATTACAACAGGATACATAGACCGTCATCCAACTGCATCTATGAATAATAATCCACCCTCGAATATCATCCGAACAAACATTAGGTATTAAGTTGCAAGCAACACATAATCACAGTAAGCGAAGTGTGTAATGTAAACAAAGTAAACATCGTTGTTTTCTCCCTAATGGAAACAACACATCCTCCATCCGTCATGTTTCTGTCACTCGAGCACATATGCAAATGAGGCATGAACCCACTATCGAGAATAAATACTCTCTCTTGAAGTTACTAGCATCTACTTGGCCAGAGCATCTAGTAATAACGGAGAGCATGCAAGATCATAAATAACATATGCATGAAGATAACATGATAGATTGATAATCAGAAGACATAGCATTCAACATTCATCAGATCCCAGCAAACACAACATGTAGCATTACATAAAGATGATACTGATAATGTAGGGAAGGTCACGAGATCTAAACATGAGGCATAAAGTGGAGGAGAAAATCATCTAGCTATTGCTATGGACCTGTAGTCCAGGGTTGAACTACTCACGCATCACTTCGGAGGAGGGCATGGTGGTGTAGACCCCTCCGATGATGAATTCTCCTCTCGGCAGGGTGCCGGGGAGAGCTCTAGAACCCTCCCAATGTCGGGATGACGATGACGATCCTCGGGTGTTTCTCGGGAAAAAGTGCTATATTTTTAGAGTTGATATGTCGGGGGAATAAATAGGCGAAAGGGCGATGGTGGTGGGAGCCCGAGGGGCCCACACAACCCCTAGTCGCGGTAAGGGGGCTCCGCCCTATGGTGTGCCCCCCCTCCGGGCCTCTTCGGGACTCTGTGGAACCTTCGGGGATTCTAAGACTTCTGGGCCTCGAATTTTCCAATTCCGAGAATATTTCCAGAACAACTTTTCTGAAACTAAAAACAGCAGAAAACACGGAACTGACTCTGTGGCATCTTGTTAATAGGTTAGTCCTGGAAATCGATAAAATTGACATAAAGTGTATAGCAAACATGTAGGAAATAACATGAAAAAACATGGAAATTCAGAAATTAAGGATACGTTTATGACGTATCAAAACCCCCAAGCTTAGTTCCTACTCGTCCTCGAGTGGGTAAACGATAAAAACACAAAATTTCGGAGGTGACATTCTACCAACATAAACTCGATCATCAATAATGTAAAATCATATGTAAGCCGAGATCATAGAACTTCAACACAAGCATGATAAATAAAATTTTAACAATAAAGCATAGCGATCACCTTGCATCATGAGAAGTAACACAAATAAAAGATTATGAATAACAATACATCGAAAGTTATACGTTTGTTTCAAGTATAGAGAAAGCATGGCAAAGTGATATTTCGCTATTCCTTAAGAGTGGGGCAAAACATAAATGCCAGGACACCTTCAAAGTTCATGAGGAATACTAGAACATATAATTTGAGAGCAAGCAATAACACATCATGAATCAATTAATAATGTTTCTCGGAGAAATACACATTAAACTCAGAATGGCAACTATGCTCTCTCAACTGTGCATAAATTTAGAAGATGGATACTCAACATAAAAGTAAAAGAAAGACCCTTCGTAGAGGGAAGCATGGATCACTCATGTGCTAGATATTTTTATTTTATTAAACAGAGGTATAAAATGTTTGACACTCCTCCCATCCATCTTACACAAACCATGGCTAACCGAATCCTCGGGTGCCTGCAAACAATCACATACGTGGAGGAGTTTCTATTTTTAGGGAGGTGTATGCTCATGTCAACGAATGGTAAACAGAAAATACAGTACGTCACAAGCCAACTAGACTTCACAAGAGCAGCTCCCATTGAAGGACGCAACTGGTGTAGAAGGTCATCCATCTTCCTTATTTGTTTACACAATTATGGTTTGGCTAATATCAGGGGCAAAAATAGTGAAGAGAATTTGTTTGTATTAATTTGGGGCTAGGCACCCCGCTGACAGCTCTTCTATAAATTGGATAAGCGGATGAAGCCACTAGTCTAGGGTGTGAAAGTCCAATCAAAAAGTGACATAAATATTCTCTATTTACGTCCCCATGAGCTAAAACAGGGACACAAAACAAGAGTATTTTTGAAAGTTTTAAAGGTAACACGCGAGAAATTTACTTTGGAGTGGCGGTTAAGTACCACATGTAGGTAGGTATGGTGGGCACATTTGGTATACTTTGGTTTTTGGGATTTGGATTGCACGACTAGAGCTCATACTCAGTACAGGTGGATGCTAGTAAAAGACTGGGAGCGACAAATCAAAAGAGAAGTAATGGCCATAATCATGCATAGCGACAAAAACATCATTAATCAAAGCATAAGTGGTACCAAAAGTTCAAAAACTAAATGATCCTAGAGGCTATTAGTGATTGGTTCGTAGTCATAAACATGGTGTGAGCATGCGCCAAGTCAACGAAATAAAACATTCAAAGGAGAACACCACAAATTTGTGCTTCAATATGACAAGAACAATTCATGATTCTTTCAATGGAACATTAAACACTCTAAGTTATTTGAGACAAATCATTCTACTAAGTCACCACTAGGCTTTAGAATTAAAATAACATCTAGCTGATATGAAAAAGTGTAGCCACGGTCCATACAAGCTTCTATTTGCATCGTTTATAATTCTACCAAATGCAGCAATTTCTTTTCCCAACAAGCACCATACAAAAAATGTTTTAACAAAAACTCTCTAAATGATACTGCAAGCATACATGAGAGTACTAACATAACACCACTAAAACTAACAGCTCTAAATAAGAGATGCAATGAAAGCAAGAGCTAAACATGAATTTTTGCAGCAGCTAGAAGAAAAACTAAGAATGCGAGCATAACGAGTATTAAAACAAAAAAGCGGAGCGTGTCTCTCTCCCAAAAAAGTATGTTAGGTTCCAATGATATTATTGAAGCAAGGGAAACAAAATAAAACAGAACGAAAAATAAAAGACGCTCCAAGTAAATTTCATATGATGTGACTGAATAAAGTTATGGTTTCACTAGAAGTGACCTGATAAATTGTTGATGAAGAAGGGAATGCCTTGGTCATCCCCAAGCTTATATGCTTGAGTCTTCTTGAAAGTTTCTGGAATGAACCACGGGGGCATCCCCAAGCTTTGACCTTTCACTCTTCTTGATGACATATATCACCCTCTTCTCTTGACCCTTGATAACTTCCTTCACACCACACTCAAAGAGTATTCGCATTAGAGGGTTAGTGCAACAATAAAAAATCCATGGGTTATGTATGGGAACAATTGCTATTGATACTTTTAAACATTATATACATCCACTGATGTTTCGTGAAGCAAATAATTCCACTTGACATCGTAAAAGAGTAAATGCAAGAAAAATGGCAGAATTTGCCAAAACCAGAACAATATGTAAATACAAATATTTTTGGGTCACTTACACTGCTCAAATAAAAAAACTTAAAGAATGAAAAAGTTGCGGAATTAGCTGAGGAATGAGAACAAAGAATTTTAGGTCATTTTGATTTTTCTGTGAATTATACGATTTTTTACGGTGGATAGCAGAAATCTATTTCATGCGTAGAAATCCAAAACCAACTCCAACTTTCGTTAGAAACTTTACTTGGCACAACTAATACATGAAAATAAAGATACAAAGGAGTTTCTACATAAGTATACTGCCCCTTGACTCAAAGAAAACAGAGAAAAACAAAGCAAAAGTAAAACCATGGGTTATCTCCTAAGAAGTGTTTTTCCTTAACGCCTTTTAGCTAGACCCAGAAAAGTGGATTCACGTGTTTTCAAGTGAAGAAGCATCCAAATCATAATTTGTTCGAATAATGGAATCAAAAGGAAACTTCATTCTCTTTCCAAGAAAGTGTTGCATACCTTTCTTGAGTGGGAATTGAAATTTAATATTCCCCTCTTTCATATCAATAACAGCACCAACAATTCTAAGAAAAGATCTTCCCAAAACAATTGGACAAGAAGCATTGCAATTAAAATCATTCACTTTAATTTTAATAATGGGTTCCCAGCCATCATCTAACTTACTAGGGATAGAGGCTTCACATCTTAATTCATCCTCTCTAATTTGCATGAGAGCATTTGTAATATGTTTTGTGAAAGACATATTCATAAACTAGCATTAGGACAACTAGCAAGCTTTTGTAAGAACTTAATCACTTCAGTTATGTTGCAATCATCGAAGTCAAGATCATTTTTAGCAAAGGTAATGGGACTATTGTCTCCCATGTTTATAAAAATTTCAGCACTATTATCAGGAGCATTTTTAGCAATTTCAGGCAATTTTGCATTTTTAATAGCAGGAGTGGGAGTATTGCAAACACCAATTACTTTACCATTGATAGTATAAGGTTTACTAGCACGAGAGGCTTAAGTTTTACTAGTGGTGGTAATAGTGCAAACATTAGCTATATTATTCTTTCTAGCTATTTCATCTTGTCTTTCCCATCTAGCATGCAATTCAGCTAACATCCTAACATTATCATCAATTCGAATTTCGATGGAATTCAAGGTTTTTCTTTCATCATGAGGCATAACTTTTAGTTTCCGAAAATCAACATCAAGAGCAAGGCTATCAATTTTAGAAGCAATAACATAAATTTTGCCATATTTTTCCTCAACAGATTTATTGAAAGCAGTTTGTGTACTAATAAGATCCTTAAGAATGTTCTCAAGGTCAGAGGGTACACTTTTGTTGCTGTTGTAATAATTACCATAAGCATTATTATTAGGAGGAGGATATGGCCTATAATTATTGCTACCAAAATTATTCCTATAAGTATTGTTGCTGAAATTATTATTTTTAATGAAGTTCACATCAACATGCTCTTCTTGAGCAACCAAAGAGGCTAAAGGAACATTGTTCAGATCAATAGGAGCATGGACACTCACAAGCATATACATAATAGCATCAAGTCTATCACTCAAAGAGGAGGTTTCTTCAATAGAATTTACCTTCTTACCAAGTGTAGCTCTCTCAGTGTGCCATTCAGAATAATTTACCATCATATTATCAAGAAGCTTTGTTGCTGCCCCCAAGGTCATGGACATAAAGGTTCCTCCAGCAGCTAAATCCATAAGGTTTCTTGAAAAAAAAACAGTCCTGCATAAAAGGTTTGGATGATCATCCAAGTAGTTAATCCATGAGTGGGACAACTCTTTACTAAAGACTTAATTCTTTCCCAAGCTTTAGCAACATGCTCATTATCAAGTTGCTTAAAATTTATAATGCTACTTCTTAAAGATATAATCTTAGCCGGAGGATAATATTTTCCAATGAAATCATCATTACACTTAGTCCAAGAGTCAATACTATTTATAGGCAAAGATAGCAACCATTCTTTAGCTCTTTCTCTCAAAGAGAAAGGAAACAATTTTAGTTTAATAATATCCCCATCTACATCTTTATATTTTTGCATCTCACATAGTTCAGTAAAATTATTAAGATGGGCAGCAACATCATCAGTACTAACACCAAAAAATTGCTCTCTCATAACAAGATTTAATAGTGCATGCTTAATCTCATCAAAATCAGTGGTAGGAGAAGGTGGAGCAATAGGTGTGCTAATGAAATCATTGTTGTTGGTGCTAGTAAAGTCACACAACTTAGTGTTCTCAGGGGTGGTCATTTTAGCAAGATTAAAAATAGGGTAAAACTACAACTAGAATAAGAACTAATTTTTGTGTGTTTTTGATATAGAGAAACAAACAAGAAAAAAATAAAATAAACTAAGCAAAACTAAAACAAAGTAAAGAGATTAGAAGTGAGAGACTCCCCTTGCAGAAATTCTCATCCTCCCCGGCAAAGGCGCCAAAAAATTCTTGATGGAGTGTGGACACATATTCGTTGGGAGACCCCAAGAGGAAGGCATGAAGAGCACAGTAGCAAGTTTCCCTCAGAAAGAAACCAATGTTGAATCGACTAGTAGGAGGAAGGAGTAACTTCAGAAGGTTGATGCAGCTGAGATGGCAGGCCGCACTACCGGTTCAGCAGCAACGTGGAACCTACACAACACAATCAAATCACTTTGCCCCAATGAAGCAGTGAGGTTGTCAATCTCACCGGTTTTGCTGAACACAAAGAGGTTAAACATATGGTGTGGAAAAAATATGGGGACAATATGAAAACAGTAGCAGCAGTGTGTGTATTATCAATATGATAAAATGGACCAGGGTCCGGAGTTCACTAGTGGTGTATCTCCATGAAAGATAAATAACATGTGTGGTGAACAAATTACAGCTGGGCAATTGGCAAAAATGAAGGCTGCACCACAGTGCATATGCAAGACATAAAGATTACTATGTGATTCATGCGGGCATTACAACAACATACATAGACCGTCACCCAACTGCATCTATGACTAATAATCCACCCTCCGAATATCATTCTAACAAACATTGGGTATTAAGTTGCAAGCAACAGATTGTAACATCCCTGGTTTTTGGAGAAATTCAAAAAACCACCAAAATTTAAAACTTTTGTTTTCCATTAAAACAAGCCACCAAAAATAAATAAAAATACAACACAAAGGAGATACTATATGTTATTCCAAGGTTATTGGGAAAATGAGACACAATAATTCAAGTATGGCGTGTCTCTAAATTTTAATTAACCATATCTTCAATTAATAATTTTCCATTTTAAATATAACGTTAAATGGCTATTAGTGAATTAATCATAATTTGAAAATATAAGTTTTTATAGTGTTTAAAACCACACATAAATGCTTCCATTTGAAAGGGTTTGTTTTTACAAAAATTTAGAAACAAAATTGAGGTAATTTGTTGTAATAAATCAAAAGTTATGATTAATGGAATAAAACAGGAAAAAAAAGTAAAAAGAAGGCAGAAAAAAAACGCCCAGCCAGCCGCACATGCCCAGGCCATTTCTCTCTATCACCCCTCCCTCTCTCCCGCACGGTGCGGCAACAAGCCCTCTAGAAGCCCACCTCCTATCTCCCGCTCGCGTGCGCGCCAGCCGCCTAGTAGAAGCCCAACAGGCAACCTAGGGGCGAACCACAGCCGGCCCGTGCCCCCTCTCTCTTCCCTCACTCGCTGCCAGATGGGCCCCACCCGCTGACGTGAGCAGCGATGTCAACGCAGCATCGACGTCCGTGTGGAGCACGGGACACCGCCGTCTCGGCCTTACCCTGACCCCTCCTCCATGTTGTTCCCTCCATAAAATCGGAACCCTTGGCGTACGTGCCCGATTCGAAACCCTAAACTCTATCCCGCCGCCTCTCTTTTCGATTTCCGGCGAGATCGATTCTCCATAGCCGCGGCTTCGGAAAGTCTTGCCGCCGGCGAGAGAAGCAAGGAGGAGAGGAATCGCGGGCACGAGGAGAACCAACGTGAGAAGCCGCGCCTACCGTCGTCTTCGCCAAGGGAGGAGAAGCCCCGGAGCGCCTCCGCCATCCGCACCGGCGAGCCGCCATCGCCGTCGTCCCTGTTTCTTCGGTGAGAAATCTGTCACGACCCCCAGGTTCTATCTCCACCGTTAGATCGGCATCCGACGCGCGGGTTTGGATCGAGCCAAGCCCAGCCGATCTCCGCTTAAGCCGTAGCTCAAGCCAAACTCAAGCTCGA